>BQNB010000301.1:0-176545 GCA_026074375.1 Tanacetum coccineum
TGACCAAGATGGTATTTAAGCTTTTTAAGGCTTGTATTAACCAGGCTTACCTTAGGAAGTTCCCGAGGAGCCTCAGTTTTAACAGATGATGAAGCAGATTGGTCAGTATTAGGGTGTGAAGTTTGTAACCGAAAAGCTTGTTCATCAGACAATTCATGTTGTGGAACGAAACATTTACCAAAATCTTTAGATAATTTATTTAACCCAACGTAATCAATTGGTTTAATGTTAACTTTCTTTTCTAAAACCATTGGATCACTTTTTTTTAAAAGCATTTTGGATCGACTCTCTTTCTCAAGCATCAAAGTCTCTTCTGAATCAACAATTGAAATCACATTGGTTTCCTTAGAAATAACACTACCATCGTAAAGCATTGGCCTAATCTGCTGAGCTTTCTTAAGATAGAAAGGATTTTGAAAACCAAGAGCTTGTTTAAGGTTGTTATCATAGAAAACATGTGGTTTCATGAGCATATGCACAATTTGCGCGGATTGACCCATTTTATAAACAATATTGTCCAATTCTTTAACTTTCTTTTCTAAAGAAATTTCTTTATCAATATTCTTAGTTTCCTTTTCCTTGGATTTATGTTTGAGAACATTAAATGTTTCTACTAACAATTCCTTTTCCTTTAATTGTTCAGAAAAAGTTTGTTTAAGATAGTTAATTTCCTTTTCAAAATCCGCAAACTGTGCATTTTTCTCTCGAATTATATCATCCATTAAAAGCTTTTCTCTAGTACTTAAATTCACATTTTGTCTTTCTTCTAGCAATTTCACCCGTTCTTTGTATCTTTCAAGCTCATCAGATAAGGATTCATTGGCAATTAGGTTATCCTTATTAACTTTGTTACAATTAGTTACTTGATTTGACAGTTGTTCAAACACATATAATATCATGGCATCTTGTTGTGCAAAAGAATTTGTATCCTGAATAGCAGCATTTTGTGTTTCAAGCAGATACTAAGAGTAAGGAATGATATTGCTATCACTGGTTATCTCATTCTCTAGATAATTCACAAGATGAGTTTGTTCGAAATACAACATCTCTTGCACACTTTGATTTAGCATATCATTATGAGTGTTTTTAGAGTGTGGTACCTCAGAGAGAACATCTGATCCGTAACTAGACAAATTGGCCATAAGAACTGCTTTGGCTGTAGAGATCTCATCATAGTCAGAATCATATGCATCTAAATCATCTGCTTGATAAGCTGCATTGTGTGTAATGACCGTCTGTGTAACCGGACCTTCTGAAACTACAGGGTCTGCCAAAAATGCCAATTCCTCTTCATTCAGAACTTTACCCGATCCTTGTGCTTTAACCAATAGAACTTTATCCCTAAACCATGTAGCATCCCTTTTCCTCTTTGGCTTTAGGCACTGTCTTGCCATGTGTCCTTCCCCTTGATAGTCAAAACACTTCACAACCCTTTGTTGACCTGAATTATTCTCTCTTGTTCCTGAGATGTTAGCCCTTGTTCCAGAAGTACCAGTAGCAAATGAACTTTGTCTCCCCTGAACCAGTTGAACAGTCACCCTTTCATCATGAATAGTTACTTGTTGTCTTGGGTTAGAAGAATTTCTTAGCTGATTGTTGGTAGATGGGAACCAAGATGTGACGATAGTAGACAGAAATGACATCATTTTGTTAATGGAATCAATAGGGTTATCTCATTGCTTAAACACAGGAACTGCTAGACCAGAGTCTATTTAAGGAAATTCAGCAAGATGTGTTTGTTGATTAAATGTGGAAATAGTATATTCAATTTGAGGAATGGATTGTAGTTGTAGACAAGCATCTTGATGAACTTTGTATGGATAAGCATTCGGATACGGTGTTGACGGATAAGTAATTGCAAGAGGTGTTGATGGATAAGTAGTTGAGTAATGTTGTGTGGGATGAATTGATCCATATTGAGGAGATTGTGATGGTGAAAACTATTGTTGGAATTGTGGATTGTTGAAAGATTGATAAGTGTTGAAATGAGACAGAGTCTGCTGGTGATTGGCAACTAGCGCAAGTGGATCTTGATTGCGTTCACGAATAATGTGTACTTCATTAGCATGAATTTCATGTTGTTGAAGATATGCATGAAGCTGATCGAAGTTAGTTGTGTGCAAATCCCTTACCAGTTTGACATCCATGACAAACTTACTCCATTCATGTGGAAGACTGTTCAAAAATTTGGTATTAACTTGAAATTGCTGCAATGTCATTTTGTAGATGTTCATATCATTGATTAGCTGAGTAAATCTCAAGTAATACTGATGAAGTGATTCCCCTTTGATGTGAGCAAACTTATCAAACGCATCATACAGTTTACACTCCCTTTCCTGCTTTGTCAATGAAGTATCTTGCATTAGTAATTGAACTCCTTCCCATAGATCCTTGGCAACTCTATGATGATTAACGAGTGGATAGACATCATATGGTAGTCCTTGAAGAATGATATTAGTTTCCTTGAGATCACAATCAGCTTGAATTTTCTCTATTGCAGACAATTTTGCATATTTCTTTGTCCTAGTCACACCATTTTCTTCAATCGTAGGCCAAATGAGTGGACCATTTTTGACTGATTCAAGTATCATTCTACCATGCTCTTTGTTTTCCATGTAGAGTTCCATTCTACTTTTCCATGAGTCATACAGGTCTTTGTCCAACATTGGTGGACGATTGTCACCACCAGAAAGTTTCATGAATTCAGCAAGAGTAGTCATTGTTACTTTGGTTTGTTAAAAGATTACTTGTTGATCGAACAGTGATAAGAAGTAATTGTGTTAAAGTGATTTACTTAGAAATGAAATGGTCTTGAGATTACACGAGATTTTACAATTCTTGATGAAACCGAGAAAATATGTAAATATTTCACAGGATTTTACACACCATAAAAAAACCCGTATAAATCTATTAAATGCAATGTATAGATCTCTTAGGCAAAATGGTATAAATCTCCTAAGGTAAGTGTATAAATCACCCAAGTGTAATGTATAAATGACCCAAGAGAAATGGTATAAATCGCCTAAAGAAATCACGTATAAATCGGTTGGCTTCAACTACGTATAAATCAGTCAGGCATACAGAACACGTATAAATCGCTTAAGCTAAATAATGGTATAAATCTCCTAAGGTAAATACATGTATATATCGGCTAGGGTTATTAGACGTATAAATCGCCCAAGGTTGAAACGCGTATAAATCGCCCAAGGTTAATACTCGTATAAATCGCCCAAGGTTGAAACGCGTATAAATCACTCAAGGTTAAACCACATATAAATCGCCCAAGGTCAAAACACGTATAAATCGCCCAATGTTAAAACATGTATAAATCGCCTGAACCCAAACACGTATAAATCGCCCAAAAATTCCAGAACGTATAAATCGCCCAAACAAATTTTCAAAACCTTAAAAGACACACTTTTTAACGTTTGATCTTAGATTTTCTTGTACAACTAGTAGTTCTAAGCCAAAAAGAACCTAAAAATGCAAATTTTATTGTTTGTGACACAAAAAGTTTTGAAATCAAGATTTGTACCTTAAAGCCATTCGAACTAATTTTTTTTGCACAAAATGATATTTTTCTTGGATCTTTGCTTGTACACCTTGTATAACTAAGATACTAGAACCTTTATAACAAAGTATAAAGATCTTTTAGTGTGTAACAAGAATTCAAAACAAAAAAAAAGTGACGAGTAGAAACTAAAAACAAAATGCACACAAGAACTAGATTATCACCCCATGGCTCTTGATACCAATTGTAGAATCTTAGTAATCCTTAAACACACATACAAGTATGAAGAAATCTAGAGAGAGAAAGAGAGTGGGAGGTTGCTTCTAGTAAGAGAAAGTGAAAGAGAATGATATTAGTTTAGTAAGTGAAAAATGAAAGAACCAACACCCTTTCCATAGCATGGAAAGGGTAATTATACATCCTATAGGCTGGCCATGGGATTTGTCCATGGGCTTTCTATGAGTTTTTCCTTAACTAGCCTATTTAGTTTCCAAATATTACTTAACGACCTATCTAACGTTATTTATGAAAGTGATCGATACTTTTGTATTCCTAACAATAAGTTCACGAATCATGCCATGGACACGTAAGTGTCTAGACTTCTCATTATACATTTGACTATAAGTCTTTGCTGATGTAGCTGAACTATTAGAATGGATAGAAATAGCTGCTATAGGTTTATACCATAAATGAATCTCAAGAATCAATTTTTTCAACCATTCAACTTCTTTACCAGCAGAGCTAAAGCCACAAATTCAGATTTCATTGTTGAACTTGTGATGCAAGATTTCCTCTTGGAAGCCCATGAGATAATACATCCCCCAAGCAAGAATGCCCTACTACTTGTTGTAGAATAGTCTTCAGTGTTGTTGATCCAACTTGCATCAGTGTATCTTCTAGAACTAAAGGATATCCAATATATGACAAACTATAATCCATAGTTTTCTTCAAATACTTTGATACCCGCCGAACTGATTACTAGTGATAAGTACTAGGATTACTAGTATACCTACTCAGTTTACCCACTACAAAAACTGTTGGGATTGGTTATCTAATAACCTATATTACACTTAATATATGCAACAAATATGGTCCCAAAGGGATGCATATGATGTAATTAATTAACATAAAACAATAAATGAATTGCGTACCTTTTTGTTCTTGATTTGTTAGGTTCAAGAAAAGTGTTTATTATTAAATGAATGGGTCTTTGTATAGTTTTGTTTAGTTTATAGTTTTGTCAGTAATTCTAATGTAATAAAGTCTATCTTGATCAAAGTTAAGTAAAGTTGACCAAAGTTTGACTAAAGTTAGGAAAATAGAATAGGATAAGCAATAAGTATAAATACCCATCTAGGAGGGGTATTTATAAAAATCTTTACATTTTATAACTTCACTTCTCCCTCCCATTTCTATTTTCTCTTTTAATGAAAACTTTGAAAATGATAAAAATACTCTCTAGCTCTTCTCCTCTAATTCTATAACTTTCGTATGATACTATAGTGCAAACATGACATATAACAAGTGGTATCTATCGTCAGGAGAGATCTAGTGTGTGTTTCGTGGATCAAATCGAGCTTAACCGTATAAATTTTTTGATCAAAAAGCTTTCGTCTTGAAGAATTTGTAGGTTTCATAGAACGCTAAGAGTTAGATTTGCGATTTGATGTGTTTTTGATCTTAAAACGCTGAAATATAACTTTCGTAATCATCAAATTGTAGGTTTAATATCTAGTTTTACGAAAATACTTGTTTAGATTTGATTTTGATCGAAAAATATAGATTTGATAGCTTTCGTAAGTCAGGAAATAGGTTTCGGTAACTGTTTTTAGGCGGGAAATAGCTTTCATATTTTAGTTTTTGAGCTTTCGTATCTTAGTTGAGCTTTCGGTAACTGCCATACGTAAGTGTTTCTTAGCTTTTGTAAAACTATCAATAGCTTTTGTAACATAGAACTTAGTCAATTTAAGAAGATAACATGGATATTATCACTTTAAACTGCTTAAAAATCAAATTGTTAGGTTTCTTATTAGTTTCGTAGCTAAGAATTTAGGAAAGTAAGAGGTTTCTTGGAATTTACGAAAGTAAGGGAAAATTTGGAATTTACGAAAGGTGGTTTCTTATATTGGAGCTTTCAGTAACCGTTTAGTTTCATAACCTATGGAGCTTTCATATATATGTGGTTTCGTAACTGGAGGTTTTGTATCAAGAGATTTGTTTTGGTTTCGTACTTCAAGGTTTCGTAACACAGGTTTCATATGAGAGGTTTCGTAACACAGTTTTCTAACTAAAGGTTTTGTAACTGAAGGTTTCATAGCAGAGGTTTCGTATTAAAATTTTGAAACATTTCATACCATTGAGGTTTCGTAAGTCTTGGTTTCGTAAACAGAGGTTTCATAACACAGCTTTCCTAATTGAAGGTTTCGTAATCAGTTTTCTTAATTGGAAGGTTTTGTATCTTAGTGTAAGAGGTTTCGTATCACAGATTTTAGGTTTCGTAACATTGTTTCAGAGGTTTCGTAACACAGAGTTGGGTTTCGTAACACTGTTTCAAAGGTTTTTTAAGTCAGATTTTAGGTTTCGTAACATAGTTTCAAAGGGTTTGTATCTTTTAATTTTTGAAAATTGAGATTTCGTATAAAACTTCTTCTTACTTAGACTTTGAAAACAAATCAAGGTTTAGTTTCTTGAGGTTACATAACTCAAAGTGTTGTAATACAAAACAAAGTTGTAATTACTCGTTGATTTCACGATTACAAGACTTTATCTCTCAAAAGATCCAAGTTTGCATTGTAGTCATTTGACATAACATGTCTGCTTTAAATCAACAAACTCTAGATGACTCAGAAGCTAATGAAAGACCTCCAATGCTTGAGAAAGGGAATTATATTCCATGGGAGAGTAGGTTCAGAAGGTTTCTGGATAATAAGCTTGAAGAGGGGGAGCGGATGTGGCGTTCAATTGAAAAAGGACCTTATGTGAGACCAATGATTCCTGATCCAGATGATACTAGGGAGCAGATAATTGAACCACTATCCAAAATGACTGAGATAAACAAGAAGCAATACATTGCTGATGTGAGAGTCATGAATTATCTTCTTCAAGCAATACCTAATGATATCTACAATTCAGCGGATGCATGTAAAACTGCCCAGGAAATGTGGGAACGATTTAAAAGGTTGATGTATGGTTATGATGTTACTAAACAAGTAAGACACTCACAACTCATGGATGAGTTTGACAAATTTGCAGCAAAGGAAAGAGAATCGCTAGAATATGTGTATGAAAGATTGACAACGCTTGTGAATATTATGGATTGTAATAATGTTCATCCTATTCTAGTGTCAATCAACACCAAGTTTCTCAATTGCTTGCAACCTGAGTGGAGCAATTATGTTACCATGGTTTGTCACAACCAAATAGGTGATACATTTTCATATGATCAGTTGTATGATTCCTTAGTGCAATTCGAACCACATGTTCAAGCATCCAAAGCAAAGAGAGCTGCCAGGAATCATGATCCATTAGCCCTAATTGCTCATTCAAATGCTTCTTCATCACAATCTCATGCAAGTCCTTCTTAATGAAATTCACCACAACCATACTATGTCACACATCCTTCATCAGTTGTTGATTATTAAGAAGATTATCAAGGGGAGTTACAAGGAGATTCTCAAGAAGACAAGCTTACAACCGCAATGATGTTATTAGCTCAAGAAATCACTCAAAAGTTCTCCACACCTACCAATAATCGTCTTCGTACTTCATCAAACACAAGAAATCAAGTTGTTATTCAGGATGGAAGAGTTGCCATAGAAACCAAGAATGCAGGATATGGTGGAAATGGTAACAGGAATGCAGGGAGACAAAACATGAATCAAGCATTTAATGTAGGAAATGGGTTAATTCAGAATGATGAAATAATCAGATAATTCACCGTGTTCCATGAACTGAGTCAAATCCGAGAAAGGAAAATGTTCAGTGTTATAACTGCAATGAAAAAGGCCACTATGCTCGTGATTGTCAGAAACCAAGGTTTGTTGATGCAAAGTATTTTCAGAGAACGAAAGTGTTTGCCATGAAAGATGAAGGCCGGAAGCAACCTCAAGGACGAAGAAACTGATTTCATTCTCAATAATTCTTATGGAGGATGATACATTAGAAGAAATAATTGAGCTGGCAGTAATCATGATGGCACGCATTCAACCAGCTGATGACAACGCTATGACTGAGCCAAACTATGATGCAAAGGCTATCAGTGAGGTAAATGCTTCACACAAGGTTCATGAACAAGCGAATCATGTGAAACGTAAAACTATTATTCACACATCTGATGATGATTAAATTGATTCTAATATCATATTTGGATATATCCTTATGTGGACCTAATGGTGGCACATCAAACATGATTCAAATGCTCAGACAAATCATTCAATTCAAATTCTGGCATATAATGTTCAACGAGAACTGAAAATAAAAAACGATTAAACAATGAGCTTAAATAGCAAAAAGAGTTGCTAGAAAAGGAGCTTGAGACGTGTAAGGAATGGGTCAAAACATTTGAGTCAAAAACAGTTCAATGTTAAAAATATAAAGAAACATGTGATGAGTTAGAACGTGAAATACGTGCTGATAAAGACACCATTGAGAGAATTTTAAAAGAAAAAGATAAAATTGAAAGTGATTTTTCAAAATTGAAAATGAAAAGATAATAATTCAACATGAAACTCAGTTAGCTAAAAAGGCTTTCAAAGAACGAGAAAATCGATATCTTGAAGATATTGTTGATCTCGAAGAAAAACTGAGTTCTCATGATCGAATTGTTTATAAAATGGGTCAATCAATTCAAACCATCCACATGCTTGGAAACACACCAAATAAATAGTTATGATCCTTTTCTCAAAGTTAGTTATGGTAATAAAATCCCCGAACGTCCCTCAAAAGCCATTGCAACACAACCAAAATGTATCATGGTGAAATGCTTCAAAGTACTAAATTAAGAATTGATTCACCTGATTCTGAGGAAACTTTAGAGGACCGAAAGAATCGGTTAAAAAATGAGGAAACACAATGGTTCAACTTGATTATGAAATATGTAAATGCTCTTATGAAACATTTTGTTCCTCAAAAAGAACCTTCCTGTGAACAAATAAATTTTCATTATCTTCTACTTCTAATGGATGTTCAGAGTCAAAAAAGCTATGTCAGAATACAAATTCCAAAATGCCGAAAAGTGAGCAAATTGTTAAAAATGGTTTGACAAAATTGATTTAGCAATTATGGAATTTCGGGGATTGAAATGATGACACCTTTTAGAAGAAGAAAAAGGAGATGGATGGTCTTGCAGTCAAAATCTTTAAAGAGGGTTTATTATAAAACTGATTTAAAACCGATGTCAGTATCTTTGTCAAAGACTTTGAAAGAACTTCAACAAAAACTCATTGAAGAAGCACAGGAAATGTTAAATATTTTTGAATCAATGGAACAAAAAGTTGAGGAAAAATCTCCAAAAGAATATATTTTTCAAAACAAAATTGATAGACTTTTGGAAGTATCCTTGACTCGAGATTGTGTGTTGATTTCTGTTGAAGAACAGAAAAATGAGTTGTTAAAAAATGAAATTGAGAAAAGTTCAAGTGACTCCAAAGATATCCAAGCCAATTTACTCAAAAGAATCAAAATTCTTGAAAATGATTTTAAGCGATCACAAGCTCAAAGTATTGATTTTGAACTTAAACTACAACATCAAAAAGAGAAAATGGCTTGTGACGTCTCTTGGAAGTCAGCTTTTCAAAGTTGAATGATGAGAATGTGTTGCTAAAAATTCAAGTTGATTCAGTTGTTCAAGAAAGAGAAAATATCAAACTTGAATATTAAAAGCTTTTTAATTCAATAAAAGCAACACGGGCTCAACATCAACAAGAAGTTAATGAGTTAATTGAAAGTATCAGTCAAAAGATGTATGCTTATGGTGATGTGCGTTCTAAGAATCAAGATCTTTTGATGATAATTTCTGAGCTTTAGAATAAACTCAAAACCTTTGAAAAGGTAAAGGGCGTGAACACTAAGTTTGATAAATTTGTTACCCCATGAACACTTCTAAGTGTAATACCATTGCCTAACAACATAGCAGTTCAGGCTAAGAAAGTTTCAAAACAAGAGGACAAAACAGATAGGTCAAAACCAGTCACTTTACATCTACACCTAAACACGAGCAAAGTCAAAAACAGAGTGTGAATGTAATCACAAGAGGAATGTCTAAATCGACAAAAACAAGACACACATCCAAGTTTCTAGAATAACATGAATGTTTCGAATTCTACATGAGTAGAGAGTTCTAAATAGTGTTAGAAGGACCAAAGTTTAAGGACAATATATCGAAGAATATAGTCTTGAATAACACTAATGATAGACTCAATCTGCACATGTTCGGAAGTTGTCAAGTAGTTTAGTAAAGATTCTAATAAGCGTGAAACAATGATGAATTCATTGTATGTCAATCCAAACGCAAGTGTAATAAGACCAAAAGACTGTAAATGCAGTTAATGACATCAAATATTGTTTTGTTTTACTTGGTGGTAAAGATGTGTTTATGCTTTCTCATAAAAAATGTGCTGCTCGTTATGCTTTGTCTAAAGATTCTAGGGTAAAAGGAACCTTATTCACTACCCCGTAGCAGCAAAATCTAAGAATTTAAGAGCTACCTCTGTAGTTGCGAAGTCTAAATTAAGTGTTGCTCACACCCCAACAGCAATAACTAAGGTCTCTAGTACGTTATCACTATCCCTGATTCTAGGCAAAGTAGGACACTTAGCAATTACATGGAAAACAAAATTGCAACAAGCTAAAAGTGGCAGAAATGGTTTGAATATCAATCATGTTTTAACCCAAAAGCAAAAATGCACAATCACCACCAAGTGAGTTAAAGAGTAGTACTAGTGTTTGAATTAAATCCAAAACATCAGTTACCACTCAGAAAAGGGTAGCCAAACTGTCCACTCTTCTATCTGCATTTGTTTCATGTGATGCATGTGATCTAACTCGTCCTTTGGATTGCTGATAGCGGGTGCTCGAAGCATATGACTGGTAATCTTCAATTGCTAAGAAATTTCATTGAGAAATTCACGGGAACAGTCCGCTTTGGTAATGATCATTTTGCTGCAATCACTGGATATGGAGATTATGTTTAAGGCAATCTCACGATATGTCATGTATAATACGTTGAGGGCCTAAGACACAATCTATTTTTGGTTGGACAATTTTGTGATGGGGATTTAGAATAGCCTTTCGTTCAAACACTTGTTATGTTAAGAATTTAGAGGGTGATGATTTGTTTATCGATTCTCGTGATTCAAATCTCTACACTATCTCTATTTCTAAGTTGGCGGCTTCTTCTCCTGTATGCTTAATGTCCAAAGCCACATCAATAAAATCATGATTATGGCATCGAAGGCTTTCTCATTTGAATTTTGGTACCATTAATCAACTCACATTAAACGATCTAGTTGATGGGTTTCCGAAATTGATAGTATGACTAAAGATCACTTATTTACAGTCTGTGAGCAAGGAAAAAGCAATAAGCTTTTAACTTCTACCAAAACTGGTTCCAAGCACAGAATCCAAACTAAAATTACTTCATATGGATATGTGTGGGCCAATGAGGTAGAAAGTATCAATGACAAGAAATATATTCTAGTGATCGTTGATGATTATTCTTGGTACACTTGGGTATATTTTCTTCGCACCAAAGATGAGGCTCCAGATATGATCATCAATTTCATTAATCAAGTTCAACAGAATCTAATGGCTCAAATTTTGAAGATCCAAATTGATAATGGAACTGAGTTCAAAAATAAGAAATTGCGGTCATTTTATGCAAAGCTAGGCATTGTTTATCATACTTCAACTGCTCAAACGCCTCAACAAAATGGTGTTGTTG
Organism: Tanacetum coccineum; assembly: GCA_026074375.1. Taxonomy (NCBI): domain Eukaryota; kingdom Viridiplantae; phylum Streptophyta; class Magnoliopsida; order Asterales; family Asteraceae; genus Tanacetum; species Tanacetum coccineum. The sequence goes on from BQNB010000301.1 coordinate 11,451, forward strand.
AATGAAGAAATCGTACACTAGTTAAGGTTGCACGCATAATGCTTATCTTTTCTAAAACTCTAGAATTTCTTTGGGCTGAAGCTATTGCTACTGCTTGCTTTACTCAGAATTGCTCTCTTGTACATACTCGGTACAACAAGACTCCTTATGAGCTGATTCGAGGAATAAAACCTAATGTTCAATACTTTCATTTGTTTGGATCTCTTTGTTATCTAACATGATCGTGATGATCTTGGAAAAATGAAACTAAAGGCTGACATTGGTATTTATATTGGCTATTCTGAGTCATCAAGAGGTTTTTGTATTTACAACCGCCGAACCAAAAAGATAATGGAAACGATCAATGTCAAATTTGATGAACTCACAACTATGGTTTTGAATGCAACAATTCAGGACCCGGTCTAAACTGTTTAAATTTTCATGACTCATCAAAAGAAATGAATGAAATACCATTACAACAAGACTTGGATAACTTGTTTGGTCCTCTGTATGAAGAATATTATGCGCTGAGTACTTTCGAAGTGTCAAATAATTTCGCTGCAAATACTCTTGATGATGAAGACACTCTATCACCGTCTTAAATCATTGTTGAAGATAGTGATGCTCCGCAAATAGTAACTTCTTTAGATGAACCAATCACACAAGAATCATTAATTCTAGTCTTGGAAACTCATTCTGTTGAAAAATTCAAGAAGACATTGTAGAACTTGATGGGAATACTATCATGCATTCTTTTGAAATTCCCGAGTTCGAAGAAGTTGAGTCATCTTCAAACTATTAAGGCCCTTCAAACATGCACGAGTTCTATCAACAACATCGCTACACTGATAAATGGACTAAGAATCATCCAATTGAACAAGTGATTGGTGACCCTTCCAAGACAGTTCAAACAAGACATAGATTCTGAACTGATGCAGAGTTGTGTATGTATGCACTCACAGTGAGTCTTACTGAACCCAACAACATCAAGGAAGCTATACTTGATCATAGCTGGATCAAATCCATGCAAGATGAACTTAATCAGTTCAAACGATTAGATGTGTAGGAACTTGTTTCATTACCTGTAGGTGTACATGCAATAAAGGTAAAATGGCTTTGGAAAAACAAGACGGATGCTGAAAATACGGTTATTCAGAACAAATCTCATCTCATTGCAAAGGGTTATAGTCAACAAGAAGGAATAGATTTTGAGGAGTCGTTTGCTCCACTAGCGCGCCTAGAAGCTGTTTGTATGTTCGTGGCTTACACGACTCACAAGAACTTTACAATATACCATATGGATGTGAAGACTGCATTCCTGAATGGTCCATTGAAAGAAGAAGTTTTTCTAAGTCAGCTCGATGGATTTGTAGATCCAGACTTTCCTAACACTACAAAAAAACGCCATCTAGTGACACACAAAAAGTGCCACTATATACAAAATAAGTGCCACTAAAGGCTGGTGTGGGAATTAGTGGCAGAAAAATAAGTGTCACTAAGCGCGCTGCCACTAAAGGGTTTTTGTGGCACTTTTTGTTGTGTTGCTGTAGCCATTCCGGGCTTTAGTGGCATTTTATTTTGTGTTGCTAATGTCTTTCATAGATATAGTGACACTTAGTTTGAGTCATTTTTCAATACCCGGCAAGATCAGTTGCTTGTTTTAATGGCAAATATTTTGTACCATGGAAACACTTCACATCACAAATTTTCTCCCAAAGTAACACTTATGCATTTCTGGAAAGCTTATTATATAGATTATCAAATTACTTTCAACAATAACAAAAAAAATTTGGTAAAGAAAAAAAAACAAATGATAACGTCATTTTTATTAATTCAGATAGGAGTACATTTATGATACACCAAGGTTCTTCAATATATACAAGACAGAAATACATAACAAAATTGCATAAGTCGACTAACAGGTATTCTCGGAACATGTCCAAAGATAAGCCTATATATCTCATCAGAAATCTAAAGCTACCAAGTAAGCACCAATTTCATCCAAGGCTATAAACCTAGATTCTTGTATCTCCCGACTCCTCCATCTGTAAATAAATGAAGAAAGAACGCAAGTTATTAGAATCTAAGATTAAGGTATCCACAAACATCTATGCCATCATAATTCTCACTGTTTGAAATGATAAGCTGAAGAGATGACAACATTTCTTATATAAACTATGCAAACTGTTGATTAAAATAACATATTAAGTGTTCAAGAGAAAGCGTACGTACCTTTAAAAGACGGAAGACGGGTTCAAACGCAACTAATTTGTTGGGGATACACAAGTACAGAAAAAGTGCATAAGAGCAAACTTAGGAGACTAATTACAATTCGTAGATAAGTTATCATGAGTCTGTAACTAGAAAAGGAAAAAAAATGATCACCACAAGTTAAGGTATCGCAAACGGATATGTAAAATACCATTACGACATCAACATATGTAAATTTAAGTGCTAACCAGATCAAATCGAAAAACATATTACCATTACATGAGCAAATTTATCGTAAACAAACATCCATTGTTACAAGTGCGGCGGTATCTTGGTATATTTCTCTTAGTACCAGCACAAATATTTTTGCACTGCCTATTGATAACATAGTTGTACAAACTTAGTGATCTCTAAGGAATATAAATAGCTTATTACTGTTTAGAATCAAAACACTATCAATTTCAAAGAAGTTTTCTCACTAATCGAATTGTAGTTTACATCTTTATGAGTGTGCCTTGTGATCAACTTTTCCAATACCACAGATCTATCACAGAAAGGCATATGGACCAAAATAAAATAAGTTAGTGAGTAACTAACTGTTAACAAAATCTCAATGTAAATCTCAACCATTAACCTTTTATTCATTAAAAGAGAAACATAAAAATGAGGACGACAACTTTGGATTTAAGAAATTCTATATAACGTACCAACATTTGGTTACCAAATCACACATAACATAATGACATGATAAACATATTCTAATATATAAAAATTAGGTCTTATAAAAAGATGTAGATCTCAGAAAAGTAATTCGAAATACATAAGTTTAGGTTAACTTACAAGTTCTACAAGATTATGTGATCAAGAGATGAACCGCGATTGATTACCTACAAAAAAATGGATCACAAAATTATTAATGAATAAAAGATGCGCATATAGGGAAATCAATCGAGAATTTGAAGGGAATATTTTGCCGATTAGAGACATATATTAGGGCAAATCAAATGAACGGGGGAGTTAGGGAAATGTGAAATAAAAAGGCGGCCTATTTTTTATGTGGAGAAATTAGTGGCAGAATTGGGGGAATATAAATATCGTCATAAAACTTTGGTGATATATAAACATAAGTGCCACAAATTTTTACCAAATTTACTAACATATTGTTTTTTTGCCACTAAAACGTCTACACATGAGTGGCAAATGCCGTAAAGTGCCACTAAAACTATAAATTCTTTTGTGGGACATATCATTTGTCACTAAAACACAATCTATAGTGGCACATTCAGATGTGTCATTAAAAATGTGTGCCACTAAATGGCATTTTTTTTGTAGTGTAATCACATTTATCGTCTCAAAAAAGCTTTATATGGTCTCAAACAAGCCCCTCGAGCATTGTATGAGAAGCTTTCTTCCTTCTTGATTGAACACCATTTCACAAAAGGTATTGTTGATCCAACACTGTTTACACGAAAATACGGGGAGTGCATTTTATTAATTCAAATATATGTCGATGACTGACATTATTTTTGGTTCCACACATCCAGTTTTCTCAAACAGATTTGCAAAACTAATGAAAGATAACTTTGAAATGTCAATGATGGGTGTGATGAAGTTCTTTCTAGGACTTCAGATTCATCAATCCCCTCATGGAATCTTCATATACCAATCACAATACACTATGGAGCTTCTTAGAAAACACGGGATGGAAAAATGTGATATTGTTACGACACCAATGGCTACTGCCAAAATCGATGCAGATTTACATGGTACTTTAACTTATCAAACTAAATACCGTAGTATGATTAGAGGACTCATGCATCTCACTGAAATTCAACCAGATATTGCATTTGCAACATTTGTATATGCACGTTATCAGGCACGCCCAGCTGAGAAACACCTCAAATAGGTCAAAAGGATCTTTCGGTACCTTAGACAATCCATTAACAAGGGATTGTGGTACTCTAAGGGTACTAGATTTGAGCTAATTACGTATAAAGATGCAGATATAGCAAGGTGCCTTGATGATAATAAAATCACATTTGGAGGACTTCAGTTTCTAGGAGACAAGCTTGTCAGCTGGTCGTCGAAAAAAAGGATTGTACAACTATGTCAACTGCGAAAACTGAGTATGTATCTTTGTCTGCATGCTGCGCATAAGTCATTTGGATGAGAATCCAACTGCTTGATTATGGATATCGATACAATAAGATTCCAATGTACCATGACTCAAAAAGTGCAATTGCCATTTCATGCAATCCGGTACAATGATGAGGTGTTATTTTATACACTTTTTTGGGGTCGTTTAGCCCCTTAAATCATGCATTTATGCCCAAAATAGGTACTTAATCATTCCTTTTCAGGTATTTTGCATTTGGAAGGCATTTGGAATAATTACACGTGACTTAGGCTTATTTGGAGAAGAAACGGACAAGACTACGGACCTACACCAACATCTCTCAAGATAATGTTCTTAGCAGCTAGAGACGGCGTCACGGATACAACGTGATGCCGTCACAACGAAGACCAAGACGGTGTCATAAGATCTCACGACGGGGTCAGAGCACATGACCCAACCCATTATCTAGAATATTCTCTTTCATGACGGCATCAAGATTAAAACGCGACGCCGTCACAACAATTTCCTATATATACAAACCCGATTAAGGATATTGATGCAGATGCTGAGGTCACTCTAGTAAATGAACAGCAGAATGAAGACCTAATGTTTGATACTGGAGTGTTGGATGATGATGAAGTGTTTGTGGATGTTGCTTCTAGTGAGAAGAATGAGCAGAGTACAAAGCTTGATGATAGTACTGCTGGTGAAGCAGTTACTACTGCTAGTGTTGAAGATAGTGCTGCTCCTACAATTCAAGTTTCTACTGCTGATATAGGAGAAGTTACTGCTGCTAAGATTGATGAACTAACTTTGGCTCAAACACTTATTGAAATCAAAGCAGCTAAGCCTAAAGTTGTTACTACTGCTGCTACAACAACAACAACTACAAGACCCAAGGGTAAAGGGGTAGTAGTACAGGAGCCAAGTGAGTTCAGAGTTCCACAAGAGTCACAACCTTCAATTTCTAAAGACAAAGGAAAAGGTATTATGGTTGAACTTGAAGTTCCTTTAAAAAGAAAAGATCAAATTGCTCTTGATGAACAAATTGCAAGAGATATTCAAGCTAAGTTAGATGCTGAATTAGAAGAAGAACAGAAGCTAGCAAGGAAACAAGAAGAAGAAGCTAACATAGCATTGATTGAGTCATGGGAGAATACACAAGCTATGATGGAAGCTGATAGATTGCTGGCTGAAAGACTCCAATCAAAAGAAAGAGAGGAGTTGACAGATGAGGAAAAAGGAAAATTATTTATGGAACTGATGGAGAAGAGAAGAAAACATTTTGCTGCACTTAAAGCATAAGAAAAGAGAAACAGACCTCCTACCAAGGCACAAAAGAGAACTCAAATGTCTACTTATCTTAAGCACATGAGTGGATACACATATAAACAGCTAAAGGGAAAGAATTTTGATGAAATTCAAAAGTTGTTTGACAAGGAAATGAAGAGGGTAAATACCTTTGTGGCTATGGGTTCTGAGGAACAGGAAAGCAAAGAAAAGAAGGCAGAAGGTAGTGAGGAGACAGCTAAAGGCAGCAGAAAGAAGATGCTTAGAAGAAAAAGAGCAGGAAAACAGCAACAGCAAGAATCCTCAAAGAAACAAAGAATAAAGGAAGACAAAGAGTCTGATGAAATTGAAGAAGTTAAGGAAGATGATAAAGGAGAGTTATTGAAGCATTTGGTAATTAAAAAGGATAAAGATATAGCAATTGATGTTATACCACTTGCTACCAAATTACCAGTGATTGTTGATTACAAGCTTCATAATGAAGGTATGATGGTACATTATCAGTTGATAAGAGCAGATGGAAGCTCCAAGAGATACTCTTTAATGATAAGGATGCTACAAGGAATAGATAGAGAAGACTTGGAGGTTCTTTGGAGGATAGTAAAGGCAAAGTAAAGTGATACAAGGCCTGAAGATGAATTTGAAAGAGTGTTATGGGGAGATTTTAAAGTCATGTCTGAACCAGACATAACAAGTGATGTATAGAGAATGTTACAAGGATACAAGGTGACCATTTGGAAGTTAATTGATTCATGTGGAGTGCACTTTGTAAGGTTTGCAAATGTTTACATCTTTATGTTAGTTGAAAAGAGATACCCCCTCACACCAATTACAATCACAAATATGCTAAACAAGAAACTTCAAGCTGATCATTAGAACGAGATGTGCTATCATCTGCTCAAGCTTATAGTAAAACAACAAAGTTGTCAATAAAAGGTTTGAATGTATCCTCCTGAGTATGATGTAGACTTTTAATGAAGAAACTTGAAGATTCAGAAGATGAACATCAAGTTTAAGGGAAGATTGTTGGGACTTAAAAGACTTAGAGGATTCTTACTACTGCTCAAGTACATAATGGAAATTATGCTAAGTAGTTAGTACTGGTAGTATAAAGTTACCACTGCTAGTTACTACTATTAGTATAATTTAATACTGTTAGTATTGAGTTACTATTGTCAGTAGAAGTTAAGACTGCTCATATTTGAAGACTGAAAGTATGCTAAGTGGTTAATACTGTTAGTACAAAAGTTACTACTACTAGTGTAACTTAGTACTGTTAGTATAACTTAGTGCTGCTAGAGTAAAGTTACAACTGTTAGCGTAAAGTTAGCACTGCTAGTACTTACTACTGCTTATGCTCAGTTTGTGCTGCTGGTTATAAAGATACAACTGCTGCTGAATTACAACTGCTAGAAGACTTACTGCTGTCAAGAGGATAAAGATGGATTAAAGAGATAAAGATTGATTGAAGGTAAGTATTAAGTTATTTTTGTAAAAGATATGTATAACTTATTTGATTAAGAGATTACGTTTATTTATAGAAAAGATCATGATAAGTTAGGAATGTATTGTAAGCCTTGTAGGACTCCTCGGTGTATAAAAGGGGATCCTAGGGTATAGAAAGAGATAAGTTGTCCATCTCATTTTTCCATAGAGTTCGTAGCTTTAAGGTTGTAAACCCTATCACTAAGTCAGAGTGATCGTATTAATATATATTGAAGCTTGTTGTGTTGATTATATCTTTGTGTCAAAACATACTTTACTGTTTCATTGAGAATACTTCTTAGTGATATAAACTAGATTCCGCATAGTTTATATCATTCAATCAAAGTTTCATTCTTAGTATTTTTGGATTTATCCAAAGGTACTAAACCTTACAAGCTAAGGAGTTAAAGATCTATTCATTGGGATCAACACCTTCGATTTCTTGGCATTTGCCTTATGTTTCTTTTGATTTTCACGTATTGAGACATTGGCACTTTGGTTATCAGCACGAGAATTCATGTCATTCACATAATTAAGCACACAGACATCATGATTGGCAGTAGCTAAACATTGCTTACACATAACACAAACAATTTTGGATTTAGCATTTTGAATGGCAAGCGTAATGTTATTACATTCAGATGACATTTGCTTTTGATTCTTAGGAATTTGGGAATTCCTATGGTTTTCTTCTATTTTCTTGACGTTATTCGAGAGGCAACTACTCTTAGACTTAGATGGAACTCTATCAGTATTAGAATTTCTCCTAGGATGTGGTCGTCTAGTCTTAGCAGTGCTGTTTACTCTAGTAGAAGAAAAACCATTTGAGTCAGAATTAGCTTGTTGCTTATGAATAACATTTGGTTGTAAAATAGTGATTGGTTTTATCCTAACGCTTGTTTTAACGGGTTTGTTAAGGACAACATTATCTACCCTAGAGGTCTTAGAAGGGTTAGTCCTAAAGATTCTAGGGGCAATCACATTAACAGTTTGCACAACTTTTGATTCTCGTGTGGCAGGTGCCAAGTTTAAAGTGACTGGTTTGGACAAAGCATTCGTCTTATCAACTTTAGGGAGAACCGAGGATTTTGGAAAAGGAGTGACATAATAAAGTTTTGGTTCATAAGAAGAAGAAGGTGGTTTTCCTAAGATTGATTGCTTTGTAAACATAGTATTCATTCCCGTACCTTTTGTAGTGCCTTTTGGTTCGTAAACCTTATCAAATAACTGGGCTCTTAGCTTAGCATTTTCATAGATGGTGTCATACAATTATTTTTGCAAAGAGTCAATTATTGATTTGGTCTGAGCTTGTGTCACTTTGATAGAATCAAACAGGTTCTTGTATGTTGTCTTAAGATGTTCATTTTCTTTGGCATAACTACGAACCTGAAATTCTAGTGGCACGTTCTCATCTTTAAGTTTATGAGACACCAGATCAAGGGTATTTGATGCACATTGAGTATCACTACTCTTACCCTTGAGATCTCCCAACTGAGCTTGCAACTGTTTGATCTTTTGTTACATGTCATTATAAGCTTTATCATACGAAATCTTGTCATATTTGCATTCTTCACATTTTGTGTACCAATTATTCTAAAGAACAACGTATTTTTTTCCTTTTTAATAATGCAATTTTCAAGTTTTTCTTTCGTACGACCAAGCTCAGTTTGGAGATCAGTAAACTGCACTTCATGAGTAAGCATATTGAATATATCATTGTAACACCCACAGCCTACAACGCAGCGGAATACAACATCGGGGTGCTACTTCATAATATAAGCTCACGAGTCACGGTAAACTACATTAAATTTTTATTTAAAAGATCAGAGTTACAAGGTCCCAATAACTTTATAAAAACTCATTTCAAATAATCCACAACATGTTAAGTTTCTTTTAAAAGAAAACATTTTATCATATGTGCAAAGTTCACCAAGTCCACGTCCTTCGATATCCGCATTCCATCCCATCCAAGCTAGCAAGCATATACCTGAGATAAACATGCTAAAAAGTCAACGAAAACGTTGAGTGAATTCATAGAGTTTATAAACAATCATTTTGAACACAAGCATAGCAAAACATTTAGTTCATAGAACAATCACAACGATGCTAGAGCCACGAACCGAACCTTAACCATGTGCCCAACCTGGAGTGATAGTGCTACACACTCCCAATACTAAATACAATATGTCCCCGTATGCCCTCGCAAGGAACACACGCCAGACAGGTCGTTAGGCCAAAATAGATCTATTATTATTGCATCAGCGTTCACCGGTTAGCGGTGATTGACGGTTCATGAAGGAAAGGCCACAACAATACACTCATAGCAACGTTCACATAATAAAATCACCTGTGTTCGATTTTCTAAAACAAGCATGTATCTCCCTCGCGGGTTTTCAAAACATAAAAATAGTTAAATGCGAGGCTATGAACTCACCTTGCTCGTAAGCAATAATCGAATAATCTAATAACCACGTGGCGTCAACGAATATCTTGTCACGATCGCGAAGTTGCAATTAATCCTAGCGGTAATGCTCCATTCATTTAGGGAGGTATAAGTTTTGGGGTTTTTCCGATGGATAGTTACATCGACACGACTCAAAAATAAAAAGACTCAATTTAAAATTATAACATTTCGGTCGTTGGCCAAATAAAATAAACAAAATGACAAAACAAGTATGTAATGTATATCCCATATATACATTACATATGAAAACGGACGCGTATAATTCATGACGAGAATTATATAACCAAAGGCAAATATTCGAAAGTGTATTATTTAAGGTATGCAATTCTTTTCAAGCATTATTATTATATACATAAGAAAAGCGAGAGATTTAATTTAAACAATATTATTCGAAACGCATTCGAAAATTACTAAAGAATTCATTAAAGATTTATTTAATAAATCTAGAACATACTTTTAAGGTTCCAATTAGAACAATTAACGTGCTTTAAACTTTTTTATATAAGTTTAATTAAATATTTTAGTCTGTGTACTCTAAAATAAATATATTAAAGTTTTAATGTTTCATTTCTTGACGATTTTGGTAAAATAGTTATATCGTTTGTAAGTATAATTTTCGATTATGCCACCGGGTTTTGTATATTTATAATTTGATAAATTATATAATTCATATAACTTTAGCCTTTTATTGGATTTTTATGATAAGAGAAGTTTAAGAGAAAAATTAATAATATATAGATTTTTTTAGGAATTCGCATGACCTTGCCGTTTATACAACGGTCCATGTATACTAAAAATTACTTTTCATATTGAAAAATATCATTATTATGGATTTTGGACTAAAAACGATACATTTTTCATGCAAAAGGGTATATATCGTAACTTTCTGAAACTTATAACTAAAAGGGCTGAACATGTCATTTTATCAAAGTTATAACTAAAGGGTTCTATTATGTCTCTTTCCAAAGTACAAGGTTTACTTTGTACATCTTTTAAACTAGAAGGATGAAACTTGTAAAAGTGCAAACTCCAAGGGTATATTTTGCCATTTTTCATTCTTAAGGGTATAAAATGTAACATTTTGAAAGTATAGAAATGTGTTCAAAACCTTATAAAACATAACTTTAATTAACGCTTGACTTTCTTATCATTTCCAGTTATTGAACAAAACGCTTAAAACCGATTATGTTATAACTATTATATAATTCATCATCGATATGCTTTTAAAAATCCTGTCCCGAATCTATATCGTACCACAATACTAGGGAGCTTCATATTAAGGGGTTTCATCTTGGTATTATGTTCTGACTGAGTTGTTGGGTTTACGATTTAAAGTGTCATAGCTCCTTAAACGTTTACCGAATGACCTCTGAATTATGATGGCCCGAACGGTGATACAATAATTCCAAAATATTCAATCAAACTCATAACAATACTAAACTCTTAGAACCAAAGTTCTAGAGTACAATCTTCCTAAGACTAGACAAATTGTCCCAGGTTACGTGACGAAGCTACTTTCTTTCAAGTTGATATACTTTCCGCCCGAGTAGATATCGTCGTACTACCATACAGACACCTTTCCTTTGATATACTTTTGCCGTTAATTAAATTTCCCTTTTAAGGTGAAGTTCATAGCCTCGCTTTTACTTATTTACATGCTTTATAAACCCGCGAGGGGGATACATGCTTAAACTATGAATTTTGGAACAACATGATTATTTTACTATGAATGCAAGTGTTTTTCCAACTATATGCTATCCAGATATATTATTGCCTAAGTAGCTATCCGCGAGGGTGACGACTCCCGTTTGTATATCCGTTCATGGGGGTAGCCAAACGCACTATATTGGGTAACTTTGGCAAGTTACCTTTCCACGGGGACATTTGTTCCCCAACCAATGTCACTACGGTGATTTTCCTTGTTAACGTATTGATTTTATGAGCTCAGATGCAATAATAATGTTACCATTTTTCTATAATAATTGTATTCGTTTCAATTATTACCATTATGATGACTTGCATTCAACTGTTCTCCATAATAATGATGTTCTCCATGATAATGTTGTTTTCCATAATAATTGTGCTCGTGCAAATGTTACACTATAATTTGTATTCAAACTATTTACCATAAACCTATGAATTTCACTCAACCATTGTATTGATCCTTTTTAGCATGTTTATCTCAGGTAATTGAGCAACTTATGGCATGGAGTGGCATGGACGTAAAGATGGCTAAAATTATGATAACTTGTATTCAACTATTACATTTCAAACCTATGAATATCACTCAACCTTTCTGTTTACCCTTTTTATGCATGTTTATCCTAGGTAATTGAGCAATTTATGGCATGAGGGCATTGACTAAAGATGGCTAAAACTTGTTATCATTTACATTTTATGTTCTAAATTTTGGACTGCCTTTTAATAACTCTGATTTGTAATAAATGAAAAAAAATAAACGTATCTTTTAAAAATGTCTCTTTTGAGTCGTTTTCTATGATTGTGACTGTTGTACTATGAAGTAATACCCCGGATTAGCTTCCGCTGCTATATTGTAAAAATGGGGGTGTTACAGAGTGGTATCAGAGCTCACGGTTATAGAGAACAAGGGTAAAACCTTAACTATAACTACTTTTCTTTTGCCATCAATGTCCTCCGTGCCACTACAACATTACTTGAAATTTTGAAGGTGCCACTTACTTTTTCCTGAATAATATGTAAAATCATAACTATTATTTCTAATAACTTATGTTATTCTCCACTAGTTGTACAGTCATGGTCTTCGTCCCCTCCATTCTACTATCACTTCACTCAGTGATATGAAAATGCTTTTCCACTTGATTAATTATAACTATACCTCGGCTTCATCGTAAGCCACTTCTTTTAACTCTTCGAAAAGAATTCTAGGGTGAATATGATGCCATCCAACATACCTCACTTATCAATAATAATCCGTATATTTGAAGGACGTGCAAGCATATTTATGCTAAAAACACCTATTCCAACCACCAAATCCTACTTTCTCCACATTATTTTAACTCCATTCCGGTATACCACAAATCACTACTGTTTGAATTCCCCCCGATATTTCTTTGTTCCTGAAGAATTATTACCACCTAAGAAGCAAATCCATTCCCCATCTTCTTCCTCAACTACGTTATCTAATTCACCCCGGAAGCAAGCCTATAATCTAAGAACTCACCATATTTCTCATCTAAACTCCTACCCCACCCAGATATTTGAAATAGGAAAAGTTCTATCAAGGAACAATCTGAAGCATCATGAGAAACAAATGGGAAGATATTTAATTTACATAGTAAGAACATCTTTTCACCGCATTGAGAAAATGGAAGAAAGACTTGTTAATGGTTGGATAATAATACCAAGAGATTTTGATGAAGTAAAAACAAACTTAAGGAAGCTCGTACACAGATACTTGAACTCCAGAAGAAGCATATGGGACAGAGAGACAAGATTGTTTTTGTTTGCTTTAGGATTTTTGATTTAGAAATGACCCTTGAGGATATCTAAGATCGCCATCAATTATATATGAAGAATCTTATGGGACACACTTCATAAGTTTAAGTACTAAGCTATTATCCTTGTCATCTATTACTTTTATCTAGAATCCCACCATGAGACATGATGATGTAAGATATGTAAGAAAAAGTTATCCATGAAATAATAAAGTAGTGATGATTCTGTTACATCTTGTTATCTGGTGATATCAAAACTCGACATCGTTTGTCAATTCCATTAACTCTATTATACTCCCTTCATACCTTTGAAACACTTATTATCATTGAAATACGATAGATATGGACATCATTTGCAATTAATATCTCATTATTTCTTCTCATTACCAATCTTGATTTTCAGAAAATCATATCAATGTCTGTATAATCACCCTTTTTATATTCATAATTTATGTACTTAGGTACGATGATTTATAATCGTCTTCTTAAAATGAATTAGGACGCTTCTTCATTTGAATAAGGAAATTATAAATCCCCGAACTATGAATTTATAAATTCTTAGTTACAAGGATTTGGACGCTTCTCTTTATAAGCGACAAATTATAAATAAGTAGGATTAAGTATATGGCATACGTACAAACAATATTCTTTCAATCTGTGATCCTTTGTAACAAACAAAAACCCTTACTTAATATTATCTTCAAATGAATAAATCTCTGAACATTTACACTCCATCATTCAACTAAATCTCGAGACAAGAATTCTGTAAGGTTGGGGGACTATAACAATCCAAAATTTTCACCAATGTAATATCTCTCTGTTATATAATATATCACTTATTCACGGGGAAATTTTTGCTTTAATCTCTTATTATGCAACGTAACTTGCATAACTAAAGTTAACAAGCTCACGTAATCTACCTATGACAATCATATATGTAAAGAAAACATCATAATTTGGTCAATTCAAAATCTTCATATCATTTTTCCAAAGTACATTACTCATAAATGTAACCATTTGCAAACGTATATCAAGACAGGCTTAAACCGTTATCGTATACCTCATGAAACCTTAATTCCCAGAGGTTAATATCAAAAGTGAATGCAACAAGCTACTAAAGCATATTTAAAATAATATAACAACTCATTGAAATTATAAACCCCTTCAAGTCAATGTACCAAGTCCTCTAGAAGGCATACTGTGTAAGTCATTAATGCACTACATCTAAAATACTATTTTCCCCCATTTCCTAAGAATCTGTACAATCCAAACAAGTACAAGTACAAGCAAGTCAAGCACATCATTGTACACTCCATATATCTTTCTCATGTTCATATGATTTTCTTGAAATCAAACCTAAAAACCCAAAACGCGAGTTATTTCTAAATCGAGACCCGTTCATGGTTTTATTATACCGTATTTAAAACCTCAACCACTACTCAAATAAATTGTAATTAATCAAACTACAACATTATAAAGAACAATCCATCATATACTTCATTAAAACAACAAGTACAGAATTAAATCAAAGAAACCCTAGTTTCGAACCCTAACTCTAAACAGCTGATCGACTCTGTAACCTGTTACTCATTTTTACCCATTTTGATCATGAACCACTAATCAAATATTGTTATAAACTCTTAATACAAGCCTTATAATCCTTAACCCATCATTACCATTCAAATGCACATGAAAAATAAACCTAAAAACCCTACTTCATGCCATTCAAACCCGCGACCCATTTTAACCAACTTTGACCCATTTTAAGTCTAACCAAGCAAGCACACACCTCCATGATCTTGCTAGTTCATAGAAAGTGATTAATAATCACCTAACCCATTTCCTTGTGCTAGAAAATTTGCCACAAACCCCCATGTGCTCAAATCTCACCACGTTGCACCTCAACTCCACAAATCTCTTCCACATCCGTCATGCTATCATCTAGCTTTGCTAAATCACCTTTATAGCCCCTCTTACTTAGCTATGATGGCCTTGACACCAATCCTAGTCTTTTACATAGCCTTCAAGTCCAAACGAGCCTATAAAAGGGGCTTTGCACCCTTCATATCAACTCATCCCCCACATCTTCTTTCTATAACCCACAAGAGCAGCAAATATCTACTCAATAAGTTCCTAAGAGGTCCCAATAACAAGAAACAAGAGAAATATTGAAGCCTTGAAGCTCCGAAAGAAGAAAACTAGGCTACCGATACAATTCGACCACATACAAACCTGTTTTCCTCCATTTTCGATTTCTCAAAGCGTCAAACCCTGGTTTTTCTCATCTTCATACCTGCTTCCTACATTATAAATACTCATAAATGATCATGAATAACTCATGTAGAAGCTTTTCAGCTAAAATTCTAGGCTTTTTCCATTTTGATCCAAAACTGTACCCATAAAACCTAAATTCTATGTTTTTATTTAGTCTAAATGTAAAAAGGGTATAAATTTTGTGTATAATCTACTTAAATAATGTTAACATACACCCACCTTTATTGATTCTTGAAGGAATTTGAATTAAAAACCTACGCGTTTTCGTTTTTAAAAACCCTAATTCGACCCGTTTTGATTTCTGGCTTAACGAATCGTTATTTTAAACTTTCGTTACGTTAAAATATCTTATTTTAGCTTTATTAGTAAGCTATAACCTGCAAATACTTTTTGAATGTTAAAATAGCTTTGTCTCAAATTGGACTTGTTTACTAATAATTTTCATGCACAGGGTATATATCGTAACTTTCTGAAACTTATACAGAGGAACATTTATAACTAAATGACTAAAAATGTCATTTTATTAAAGTTGTAACTATAAGGGTCTATTTTGTCACTTTCCAAAGTACAAGGTTTACTTTGTACATCTTTTAAACTAGAAGGATCAAACTTGTAAAAGTGAAAACTCCAAGGGTATAATTTGCCATTTTTCTTTCTTAAGGGTCTAAAATGTAACATTTTGAAAAAGTGTAGAAATATGTTCAAAATCTTATAAGACATAACTTTAATTAATGCTTGACGTGCTTATCATTTCCAATTATTCAGCAAAATGCTTTGTGACACCCTCCAATTTGCAACGCAGCAGAATACAACATTGGGGTGCTACTTCATAATATAAGCTCACGAGTCACGGTAACTACATTCAATTTTTATTAAAAGATCAGAGTTACAAGGTCCCAATAACTTTATAAAAACTCATTTCAAATAATCCACAACATGTTTAAGTTTCTTTAAAAGAAAACATTTTATCATATGTGCAAAGTTCACCAAGTCCACGTCCTTCGATATCCGCATTCCATCCCATCCAAGCTAGCAAGCATATACCTGAGATAAACATGCTAAAAAGTCAACGAAAACGTTGAGTGAATTCATAGAGTTTATAAACAATCATTTTGAACACAAGCATAGCAAAACATTTAGTTCATAGAACAATCACAACGATGCTAGAGCCACGAACCAACTTAACCATTCCCACCTGGAGTGATATGCTACACACTCCCCAATACTAAATACAAATATGTCCCGTATGCCCTCGCAAAGGGTAACACACGCCAAACAGGTCGTTAGTCAAAATAGATCTATTATTATGCATCAGCTTTCACAGCCGGTTAGAGGTGATTGACGTTTCATGAAGGAAGGGCCACAACAATACACTCATAGCAACGTATCACATAATAAAATCACCTGTGTTCGATTTCTAAAACAAGCATGTAACTCCCTCGGCGGGTTTTCAAAACAAAAAAAAGAGTTAAATGCGAGGCAATGAACTTACCATGCTCTAAAAAGCAATAATCAAATAACTAATAACCACGTATGTCAATGAATATCTTATCGTCGTCCGCGAAGTTACAATTTAATCATAACGCCTTATGCTCCATTGTTTAGGTGGATATATATTGTTGAGGTTTTCCCGATGGATAGTTACATCGACACACGCAAAAATAAAAAGACCATTTAAAATTATAACATTTCGATCGTTGACTCAAATAACATAAATAAATGAAAAAAACAAGTATGTAATGTAAACCCATAAATACAATACATAAGAATAACGACGCTGTATAATACCGGTCGAGGAATTATATAACCAAAGGAAAAAATAATCGAAAGTGTATTAATTAAGGTATGTAATTCTTTACAATGCATTATATAATAAAAGAATTACTGTGATATTAAAATATTATCTGACAAAGCTTACTGAGTATACCATTTCTATTTATGGAAAGATTTTAATTTTAATAACGTAAACGTACGTTTTAAGGTCACAATTTAGACAAATAATGTCTTTTAGTTATGATTTATAAAATAATATATTATAAGTCGATGTTTCATTTTCTTGATGATTTAAGTTAAAATAGTTATGTCGTTTATAAAATGTAAGTTTTTCTACTATGTCCCAACGGTTATCATATATTTATAATTGATAAATATATAAAGACTATATAACTTTAGCCATTTAATCGGGTTTTTTAAAGATAATCGAATTTAAGAGAAAAATTAACTAAGTATATAGAATTTTTAGCAATTTCGCTGAACCTTGCCAGCATATTACAACGTTCCCAATGGATACAAAATACATTATTTTCCCACTTTTAACAATTCAATATCGCGATTAATTAGCGCGTTTCAATGTGTGGCTGTGTTGGCTGTATCATCGTCAGCACACCGCTCACCACAGTGAAGGATAGGCAGTGGACAGCCCCTAACGACAATAACCATGACCAACTAACACCACAAAAAAAATTTTATATTCGAAAATCAATCGATGTAAACAACCATACATAAAACTAGGCAAGAAATCGAAGTTTTGGAGGATTCTTAGATGGTTTCGCCGCTGTTGTGGCAGAATCCGCCACCATAAGCCGCGCCCCAGCGCGACGCAGCTAGTAAAGCCGTCACGTGCTGCAAGCGGATGGTGCAGCACTTGGCTGAAGGTAACAGGAAGATGGATGTGGCGATGAAGGTGTATATCCGTGGATCTAGTTGTGTGTGGCGGTCGGCTGTTATGATGGCAGGTGGTTGGCAGCAATGATGGATGGCAGTGAGGGTGGCGGTGTGATGAAGGTGTTGATGATGTGATGGGGTGGATCGGGATGATGAAGATGGCGTGGTGGCAGCGATGTCCTCGCCGGAAAAGGTGGGGGTTCGCCAAAAAAATCTGCCAGAGAAGATGGAGGCTCGCCGGAAAAATCCGCCGGAAAACTTTTCCGGCGGCGGCGCCGGGCAGTGGCGGCTGCCGGAAATGGGAGAGGAGGGAGAGAGAGAATTAAGGTTGTGTGTGTATAATTTTTGTGATAAATGAGAAAAAGGGTTAAATTTTGTTTATATATTAAAGGTTTTTAAAAAAATAGAAATGGTATAATAGTTGAGGGTTAAAAATGAAAATATACTAGAGGGACTAGAAGTGAAACTTTGGGTAATTTTTTTTTAATAACGGTTCGGGTCTCGTTTGGTCGAGTTAACGGATGATTTAAAAGGCGAAACTTGCGCCATTGTTTTCATAATATTTTTTCCCATAAAAATTAGTATTTACACGACTAGGTTTCATAGATATTTTGAAATGTTCATTTAAATTGTTCGTTTTGGTTTATTCCAAAACACCGGTATCACGGATAAACTTTATTTATAAAATAAATCGTTAACTCGAATATTCACGTTAATAATAAACGTTTTTAAACAAAATGATAATTAATTTATTAAATATTTTTATTAAATAAATTACGATAAATAAATAAAATCTAATTTTGAGTTTCGTGTCGGAACGTCGTTGATGCTCGTTTATTCAACCCGGAAGAATTAGAAAAAAATGATAAAAATTTTATAAATGAAAATTATGTAGTAGAAATTATGATTTATTATTGAAATAAGTCTTGAAAAATTTTTAGTTATGCGGTAATTTTTTTTTTTGACGATAAAAGGTCAAACGGTCAAAAGTCAAGTCAAACTCGAAAAGAAAAAGGGTAACATAGTTATTTAAAGATCCAAAAATTAACGGTTGTCACATGCTTAAAACCGATTATGTTATAACTATTATATAATTCATCATCCATGTGCTTTTAAAAATCCTATCCCGAATCTATATCGTACCACAATACTAGGGAGCTTCATATTAAGGGGTTTCATCATGTAATTACGTTCTGACTGAGTTGTTGGGTTTATGATTTTAAAGATGCCTAGCTCCTCAAAACGTTTACTGAATGACCTTGAAATATGATGGCCTAACGGTGATACAATAATTCAAACTCTCCAATCAAACTCATAACAATATTAAACTATTAAAACCAAAGTTCTAGAGTACAATCTTCCTAAGACTTGACATAATTTACTCTGTTCGTGACATGACTGTTTTACTAAACCATCTGCTATAATCAACCTTCCCTGTTAAGATTGTGATAAAGTCGTCAGCTTTCATTTTGGAATATTTATTACAACCACCTATCAGGTGAAGTTCATAACCTCGCCTTTACTTATTTTACTTGTTTTAAAACCCGCAGGGGATAACATCTAGGGGGGGGGGGGGGGCTGTACAAACTCTTTTACATACTCGTTTATCTTATCACAATGTGATTACTTTTCAAAGACTTAATCAGTTCATAACCTCACATTTCAATCTTTTAAATACTTTATAAACCTGTAATACCTGCTATAAACCATGAATACAAGTGTTTTCTAAAGTATATGCTATCCTGCTATATTATTGCCTAAGTACATGGAAGTATCTCTTTGGGTAGTATCACCCAATATCTCTTTGGGTAATATCTCTCCAATATCTCTTGGGTAATATCATCCCAATATCTCGTTTGGGTAATATCTCCTAATATCCTTTGTAGTAGCTCCCAATATCTCTTTGGGTAAATCACCCAACATCTCTTTGGATAAATAGTTTCCTTCCTATTATCACTTTTGATGTGACTCATAGTATGACTCAGGGCAATGCTTTTCCGATTCTATTAATTTATATACGTTGATTCATGATCTTAGATGCAATAATAATTTCTTCATGATAATAATGTTCTCCATGATAATAATGTTCTCTATAAAAATAATGATCTCTATAATAATAATGTCTCCATATAAATAAATAAAATCTCCATAAAGAAAAATTATTCCTGCAATGCGAATATTTCCATTATGATAACCTGTATTCAACAATTACATTTCAAACCTATGAATTTTACTCAACCTTTGTGTTGACCCTTTTTTTGCATGTTTATCCCAGGTAATTAAGCAATTTATGGCATGGAGTGGCATGGACTTGATGATTCTAAAACCTTGTTATCCTTCACATTTTATGTTTCTAGATTTTTGGGACCCGCCTTTGGTAAAACTCGTATTTTAATGATGATAACGTATTTTAAAAAACGTCTCTTTGATCTTTTCTCTATAATTGGACAGTCGTACTATGAAGTAATACACTAGATTATCTTCCGCTGCTATAATGTAAAAATGGGGGTGTTACTTTCCCACTACAACCAATTTGTTGGGATTAAAAGAACTTTTTGAAGCTGTTTTAATGTTACTGCTGCTAAAGTTAGAGTTACTGCTGCTAAAGCATAAACTTAAGTGCAGTTATGTGAATATTAGTAAAAATATGCCAAAGTAGTTTAGTACTGTCAGTTACTACTCACAGTATAAATTACTACTGCTAATGGAAGTTAAGAACTGCTCAGGAGACTTAGAAATAAATACTACTAAATATATAATATTGTTAGTATATCAAAAGTTACTATTTCTGTTCATTGCGTAACTTATACTAGCTAGTATAATGTTAGTACTAGGCGATGAGTAAAGAGTACAACTGTTACAAAAAGGTCGTACAGCAAGTAAAAACTTAGTACTGCTGATGAAGAATGAAAATATTCAAGTTAGTTACTACTAGCTTTACACAGTAGTGCTGCTGATAAAAGTTAGATGCTGCAGGTTACAACTTCTGAAAATTACATACTGCTACGAAGAAGTTTCTACTGTCAAAAGATAAAGACAAGAGAAAGGATAAAGATGAAGATTGTTTATCAAGATTACTTACGGATAAGTATTAATATTTTTTGTAAAAGATACTATAAGTTATTTGTTTAAAGATCATGATACCTTAGAGAAAATATGTAAGCATGTTAGGAACTCCATTGGTGAATAAAAGGGAGACCAGGTATAGGATTATATGTACCAAAAATCATATCAAATCATATCTAGAAAATTGTTATTCTATAACAATTCAGTATTTTCATCAATGTAATATCCATCTATTAAATTAGATGCAATGTAACATCTATATATACCGCCTTTTTACAAGGAAATTTTTGCTTTATTCTAAAACTAGTTTTACATAACTAAAAGTAAACAGCTCACGCAAAAACAAAACGCCATCATATCTATGTTTATATCATATAAACATCCTAATATGTCACTTTAATTTCTAATATCATTTTACCATAAAAAAGATACTTTATCCATTTAAACGTAACATTTTGAAATCTTTATTTAAAAACAAACATTAAACGTTAAAGCGTTTTTATCAAAAGCCTAACTATATGGAATTTAACATATAAAATGAATGTGCAAACCTTCAAGCATGCAGAGAATTGTACAATGCACAATATTTGAATTATATTTTCCCTCCAAGTCAATGTACTAGTCCTAAATACTCAATGTACAAATCAACAATGCATGAAATCAAATAAGCTCATTTTCCACCATTTTCATTCTAATTCGTACCACCAATACTCTATTAGTAGTACAATGTAACACTCAATGCACAACATTTGGAAAATATACTTTCCCTCCTAAGACACTGTCATACTCATTTAAACTCAATGTAATAAATCAACAATGCATGAATTTAAATAATCATTTCCACCATTTTCATTCTAATTTTGTACCACATCATTTTTAGTACAAGGTACAACACTCAATGAATAACTTCTAAACCCTAAACCTAAACCCTAAATCATCTTAAAACCCTAATCTATAACCCTAAACCCTAAACGAAACCCTAAAACCCTAATTTCATTTTAAACCTAAACCTTAATCCTAAACCCTAAACACTAAACCTTATTCCTAAACCTAATCTTAATCCTAAACCTTAATCCTAAACCTTAAGCTATCTTAAACCCTAACCCTAACTCAAATTAAAACCAAAAACCCTATCCCGAAATCAAAACCAACCCGACGCACCCTTATTTTCATTTTAACCTATTTTTAATCAATGAAGCACCTCAAACTAGCATCCAAGCACCACGATGACCTCACCACCACATCACCAAGCAACCTACCAAGCACCTCCATCACCACACTTGCTCACCAAGTAAACAAACACCTCCTTGTCACCAGCCCTATGTCGCTACACCTATCTCCAGCACCTCTACACCTTCATAGCTAGTTTATCAAGCACACCATACTCACCATAATCTACACCCTCAGCTGCCCTTGACGTCCCACTACCACTAACATCCTGGTCCTATTCAATCCTAATAAAACCACTTGGCCACCAAGTATGCCGACCCTATATATTACATAATACACACAAATGGATCTTAAAACCAAGAATCAGGAAAAGAGAAAAAAAGTGAAGCCCCAAGATCAGAATTAAAGCCAAGAAACAAGAAAAAGAAGCCATTGAAGTTGATTTCTAGGAGTTCGACCTATAAACACCATTTTCGATCCATTTCTGGCTCAAGTAAGCTTAATTCTTGTTCAATAAGCTTATTTTCTGTTTTGAAACTCTAATAAACTTCCTAAGATCATGTGTAAACTCTTGTTTTAGTTTTTGATTCACAAACTCATGCATTTTAATTTCTATATACCATGCGACCCTTTTTTGATCTTTAAAGCTCATTAGCCCTTTTCATAAGTTATAATCTCATAAACTCTACTTATTTTAGCTTATTCTAGTAAGCCATAAGCTGCAAAACTCTTTTGGATTTCAAAATTTTCATTATTATGGTTTTTGGACTTGTATTGCAAATAAATCCCATGCAAGGGGTATATAATGTAAATATTGTTGAAATTATAACTAAGATAGGCTGAAAAGGTCATATTTCCCAAAGGTAATAACTATAAGGGGTTTGTTTGGCCAAGTTTTAAAGTTAAAGGTTTAAATTATATATATATATATAAAGGACAAAATTTGTAA
Organism: Tanacetum coccineum; assembly: GCA_026074375.1. Taxonomy (NCBI): domain Eukaryota; kingdom Viridiplantae; phylum Streptophyta; class Magnoliopsida; order Asterales; family Asteraceae; genus Tanacetum; species Tanacetum coccineum. The sequence goes on from BQNB010000301.1 coordinate 34,595, forward strand.
AAGTTTATAAAAATCAAGGGTATAAATAGCCATTTTGGTAAAACATCAAAATATTATAATATAGATATTTTTAAATTAAATTATAAAAATATATATTAATATTATAAAACTCGATTTTATTAAAACCTGATTCATTTATCATTATTAATCATCGATCGACGCATTATAAAACAATTACGTTATATTATTAACGTAATTTATCATCGACTAGCTTTTAAGAAAAACTAAAACAATACATTTCCATTTTGTATTACTTCTCAAAGGAGACTTTCATGTGAGGAGTTTCATTTGTGAAAACTTTACGATTTTTGCTGGATTTACGATTTAAAAGTGTCCTGCTCCTCAAACGTTTACTATATGACCTCTGAATTATGATGGCCCGAATAGTGATTACATAAATTCCATAATAATTAATAAATCAAAAGTTAAACTTCATGAAGATTTGAAAGATAATCATCAAACTAAGACTTGACATATTAACCTAGGATGCGTGATAAGGCCGTTACTTTCAACTCATATATACTTTTGCCATCAGTCAGATTTCCCTGTTAAGGTGAGTTCATAGCCTCGCATTTTAAATCTTTGAAATATTTCATAAACCTGCGAGGGGGATACATGCTATAAACCATGAATGCAAGTGTTTTTCCAACTGTATGTTATCCTCATGCATTATTGCCTAAGTCCCTACATTTGCCATTAAGACCCCACTATCATGAATCGTTAATTACTCTTTAGAGTAAGCACGAATGCTGTAAATAGATCATATTAGACCTGAACTCCCCTTGGTTTACAAGTACTTTGTAACCAAACGCACCATTCTTTGAATAACTATGCGGTGGTTGGCAAAGTGCACCCGTTGGGGAAACTCATATGTGGATTAATGTTTATATCTCAATCTTCGGTGTCCATGAGCTTAGAGGCAATAATTTTGTTTCTATGATCAATTGTATCTACAATTGCATTATTACTATTATGGGTGTATAACAAGTAACCTACTGTTATGATTGACTTGTATTCAAACATTTATCATAAACATAGGAATTTCACTCAACCATTTGTGTGTACATTTTTAAGCATGTATTATCTCAGGTAATTAAGCAACTATGCATGGAGTTCACGACTTGAGGATGGCCAAACTGTTTATCATTCAAACTTTATGTTTCTAATTTTGGGGACCTCTCTTTATGTAAAACACTGATGAAAAAATGAATATAACTAAATTTTCCAAAAACCTCTCTTTATGAGTCATTTTCATATGACTATTGACGTTGTACTATGAATAATACCCCAGAATAGCTTCCGTTGCTATAATTTGTCAAAATGGGGTTGTTTATAGATTGGTATCAAAGAGCCACATTATAAAGAACAAGTTGAAACCTTAACTATAACTGACTATTCTTTTTCCATCAAGAAATGTCCTTCCGTGCCACGATTATCTCCCGAATAGTAAAATGTAAAGATAACATAACTATTATACTATTATATAAATAACCTTATGTTATTTTTAACCACTGGTTGTTAATAAGTGATAACTTTTCCCAACCACCCTACAATCCATTCCAAATTGAGGAATGCTTCTTTTCCTCTAACTTTCCCGACTATATCTCCTTCCCCAGGACTATATCCCCACTTCACCCACCGGGAAAAACTTATTCTATGCGCTTCAAATAACACATTTGGTTAACATCCAATAGCTTCCACCACTCTTTCACTTTTTTCATGAGACCCTTATATGAAGGTCCTGCAAGCATATTATAATAAAGAATCAATATTCCACCACCACTAGTGGTGCCTCCATGCTCCAATGGCTATCACTCTGTTTCAATCCCAAGAAATTCTTTTTCCTGATGAATTATTGCCAACCATAAAAACGAGGTCGTGACCGAATCATCCTCCTCTAACTTCAGCACATATCCATAAGAATTTGCATATAGGAGAAAGCACTCCATAAAGAAGATACGGTTTGGAACGTCACAAAGGAACAAATTGAGGAAATTTTGAAACCCCTAGATGATCTCTCTCTTGACCGACAAGATCAATGGACGATAACATAGAAGTCTTAGGAAAAGGGTCGGGTGAACATACAACAATATTTTGACAACTAGAAACTGCACAAATTTAATGTAGTAATTAATCATTATTCAAAAGATGTTAATTCTCATTACAAATTCCACTTACAAAACTTCCGATCGCAAACATAATCGAGATTAGAATTTTATTAGATTAAGAAAATATCAATAAAATTACCATAGATATTTCGGAAATCTACATGTATGGTCAATACATGAATTACGAAATCAATTGAAAAAGACGAAAAGAACAATCATCGAATTACAACTCACACTTGCGTTGACGATGTTTTGTTGAGTCTAAATGTTCATAAATGACTGTGTTATTAGTAATCGTCAAACTTATGCTAAAAGATAACAAACTCCTAGTAGGATCGACTACGTTGAAATTCCATCAGGAAATTCATGACAAGTTGCATGGTTCACTCAAAACTTGGACGTCGACTCCAAAAATTATATCACATACTCCTAATAGTATATATAACATACTTCAATTGCCAAAAACATAACACCATATCTCAATTTGCCTAAAAATCAACTATGTCCATTTTTATGGACACCTGCGGATCATGGATCCACCATACAGAGATCTGTATGTTGTTTAGGTGGATCCGTGCATCACAGATCACGGGTAAATAACTGATTTAAAACAAATTAGGACCGCAACAAGTATTAAACAAACACACCCACGAACTCAAACACTAAAACCCTCAAACAAACATAACACAAATTGGCAATTGGAGCAATTAATATACAAGATCATTTCCCAAATTTACACGCAGCGGAACCAACAATTTGGGTGTTAAATAATAGTACAATAGTCATAAGACATAAAGAACGACTCAATGAGACGTTTTAAAACAAACAAACAACCATTCCATTCCATATTTATCAGAGTTCAAAAGCGTAGTCCCAAGAAATCGTTACCATACATAAATAAGTTTGATTTAACCAAACTAAAACAAGTTTTTAATGAGGAATGGGTTTTTAAATGGTGGACAAAAGTTTAGCGCAATTCCTCCACACCAGTGCCTCCAAGCCTTCATACTTCAATTACCTGAGATGAAACATGCTAAAAAGTCAACACGAGGTTGAGTGAATTCATAGGTTTTATAATTAATAAACAGTAGAAAGAGAGTTGAACACAAGCATTATAGTATTCATAAGCATCACATAGACTTGTTGATCAGACAAGCTAATAACCGACAGTTGCATTGAGCTCGCGACACCGATCCCATTGACGAAATCCATAAATCAATTTATAATACAATGAATGCCCCCAGGCTAGGTATTTTCGTCAGATACCTACTTAAATCTCCATACAATATGTCCGTACATTGGGAGTGCTCACTTTCCCGGATTCAAACTCCCAAAAACCGAACCGGGTTGTCAAGCCCATAGCGCTATTAATTGTATGAGCGGCTACCCATCATAGGTAGTTGACGGCTCACGATTGGGGTCTTATGACGAAAGCTACTCAAGCAACAACATATATTCACATACGGGTCCAAGCATAGGAGAAAAACCTACTTGTGTTCGTTTTATAAAAACTAGCATGCATCTCCCTCGCGGGGTTTAAGAAAAATACTTGAAAAGCGAGGCTATGAACTCACCGAGATATCAAAGAGATCAGAAGTATAATAAGTCTTGAACAAGAGAAAATCCCTTACGCACCACCTAAAATATGTGACGCGTCTTAGTATAATATACAAGTAAAAATAATACCTTAACAGAAAATTTGAACGAATATAGGATATGTTCCTAAGATATGCGCAACATGGCTTCTTGACTTAACTAAAGTATTTTGACTCCCAAATTGACATATGACCTGTTCTTATATGTAATTAAACATCTACCAAATTTCGCCGTCTAATTCCAATTTTAGGTATGATTATCTACACATTTGCCATTTTTAGTCAAGACGTAAAAGTCGCAATTCTGGAATTAGCTCATGTTTAGGGGCCTGTATCTACCAATCTATAAAAGGAATAAGACCAAGGTATTCACCTTTGGAAAGCCCTTGAAGTCTAGTTTTCAAAACAATAAGCCTAAATCACTCATACCATTACCAATCCATGGGAAATAGAATTTACTAACCCAAGTCCAAAAACAGATAGATGACTGAATTGTCTTACTTTTACCATTTTAAATCATAACTCCCTAATCTAAATAGCAATGGATGTGAGGCAAGTGCTAAAGCTACCCTATGATTCTAGTATTACCCAGCTATAAACCCAAACATTTTAACTCCCATAAACCTTGGTGTTTAATACGTTTTCTAAACAAAATCCAGACCTGACCCATGTTTAGTATTTTGACTCAAATATCACTCAATATAATAATGTTGACATCAACAAATCACATCATGCCAAGACATAAATCTATCCACCATGACTTTTGTTACAGCCCTAAGCCAAATTTTTGGAGACAACAACACTTTTGCTACGTTTCAAAACATCTCTATAAAATCCAACCAAACCTATTTTCAAACTCATTTAAAACACAATCAACACTATCAAAGCCACAACACATAAACCTGAAACATATCCCATACTCATCATAGAATTTTTTTATAGCAAGTAATAATACGAAAATAAAGTCTTATAAGAAAAATGTAGAAAAGTAAGAAATCAGGCTTACTATAATGATTACCCAAAACAATTGACCTCTTTACACCAAGCCTTGAATCTTAACCCAATACCTCTAGAACATCACCATTTTTCCATGTAATAACTCTATTAAACTTGAATTAATTCAGCCCCAAATGTGGTTATATGATGGATTTTTGATGGGTTTTAAATATTAGGAAATGAATTACAAGAGTTATGGTTTAACTAGTATTATTTGTGATTGAAGAAAATTGATATCTTTGTTTGATCTTGGTGTCCTAGTCACGGCAAGGAGAGGGAAAGAGCAAGATGGTGTGTAAACTTGGTAATCAATGTGAGGAATTAAGAGCACATTGGGTTTGTTATAAAAAGAATGCATGCAAGGACTAAGACACTTGTCTTAGTCCAATCACCTCATCATGCCACGCTCAATTAGGTGTAAGGGCAAGTTTTGTGTTTATTTTTTTGTTATTCTAGTGTTTAGTGATAAATTTTAAGAAAGAGGTAGTTGTAAGTGGCTAACGGGTATTAACGTAAAATAAAACGAGAGTTAAGGCGAATCACGAGGTAAAAACGAATAAGTATAAAAGATAATTTCCTACATTAAATGGAATACTTTTCCGAAAAGATAATTTACGTACGTTCAGACTTATTTGTTTTAAGCATAGCTTGAATTTAATTAAAACGACGATTTCAATAAAATGTCTAAATGTAAATAAAAGTAACATGTTTAAAATTTAAAATTAATTATGAATTAATAAATAGTTAGTGACCTTAAAAACGGAATGTTACATCATCCCCGCCTTAAGGACTACGCCCTGGCGCTCGATATCGCCACGTCCTCAGCTTCTTGCTCGTGAAAATAATGCGGATTTTTTTTTTTTTTTAATTTATTTTTTTATTTTTTTATTTTTTTAATTTTTTACTTCTTCATGAAAAAGTCTTCTCTTTCCCATGTAAATTCTGGACCTCTCCGTGAGTTCCAACGAACCTTAACAATAGGAATCCTGCTCTGCTTCAACTGTTTTACTTCACGGTCCATAATTTCCACGGGCTCTTCAATGAAGTGCAATTTATCATCCAGTTGGATTTCTTCAAGTGGAATCACCAAGTTCTCGTCCGCAAGGCACTTCTTGAGATTAGAAACATGAAACGTATTATGAATACCACGAAGTTTTTCCGGTAACTCTAATCGATACGCTACAGGACCAATTCTTTCAATAATCTTGAACGGTCCCACATAACGTGGACTCAACTTTCCCCGTTTACCAAAGCGTATTACGCCCTTCCAAGGCGAAACTTTGAGCATAACCATATCATCCACATTAAACTCCATAGGCTTTCTTCTTACATCAGCATAACTCTTTTGTCGGCTTCTTGCGGTGAGCAAACGGTTCTTAATTTGAATGATCTTTTCCGTGGTCTCACGGATTAACTCGGGCCCAGTTAGTTGACTGTCCCCAACTTCATTCCAACAAACGGGCGATCTGCACTTTCTCCCGTAAAGTGCTTCAAATGGTGCCGCCTTGATGCTAGCATGGTAACTGTTATTATAAGAGAACTCGACTAGAGGCAAGTGTCGATCCCAACTTCCACCGAAATCAATTACGCAGGCACGCAACATATCTTCAAGAGTTTGGATCGTTCTCTCACTTTGACCATCTGTTTCCGGGTGGTATGCTGTACTCATATTTAAGTTTGTTCCTAAAGCGTTTTGAAGTGACCTCCAAAACCCAGACGCAAATCGACTATCGCGGTCTGAAATGATCGACAATGGTACCCCATGCCTACAGACAACTTCCTTCAGATACTGCCGGGTGAGTTTTTCCATACTATCAGTCTTCTTCATCGGCAAAAAGTGAGCTGATTTAGTCAACCGATCGACAATTACCCAAATAGAATCATAACCACTAGATGTTCTCGGAAGGCCCGTAACAAAATCCATAGTAATACGTTCCCACTTCCATTCAGGAATTTCAGGTTGCTGCAGAAGTCCTGACGGTCGCTGATGCTCGACCTTGACTTTGGCACACGTAAGGCATTTACTAACATATGTAGCAATGTCGGCTTTCATATTCGGCCACCAATATAATTTCTTCAGATCTTGATACATTTTGTCAGAACCCGGATGAATAGAATATTTCGACTTATGAGACTCGTGCATAATCAAGTCTCGTAGTCCGCCAAACAACGGCAACCACACACGATTTTCAAAATACCGAATCCCGTCGGAGTGAATCTCGAAGATAGGCTTCAACAGTCGGCCCAGATTTTCCGCTTTGACATTTTCTTGTTTCACAGCTTCCAATTGCGCCTTGAGTATCCTTTCGGACAGATCGGTGTAGGTAGACATCACCAAAGATCGAACCCTCAAAGGTTTCTCTCGAACTTTCCTGCTAAGAGCATCGGCTACCACATTGGCTTTGCCGGGATGGTAACGTATTTCGCAATCATAATCACTTAATAGCTCAATCCATCGCCGTTGCCTCATATTTAGCTCTTTTTGATCCAAAATGTATTGTAAGCTCTTATGATCGGTGTACACAACACACTTTGTACCATAGAGGTAATGTCTCCAGAGCCTAAGAGCAAAAACCACAGCACCCAATTCAAGATCGTGAGTAGTGTAGTTTTCTTCATGAGTTTTCAATTGCCGGGAAGCATAGGCAATCACTTTATCCCGTTGCATAAGTACCGCACCATAACCACCCCCTTTTCCTTGAGTGATGCATCGCAATAAACCACGAAATCATCAGGACCCTCGGGCAAAGCTAAAATTGGAGCAGTACATAGATCTTGCTTAAGCTTTTGGAATGCTTCATCCTCATCCGCACCCCACTCGAATCTCTTATTCTTCTGAGTAAGTTTGGTAAGCGGCTTGGCGATCAAAGAAAATCCCTCGATGAATCTTCTATAATAGCCGGCTAATCCCATAAATTGTCTTACTTCAGTTGGCGACTTCGGAACAGGCCAATTTTTGACAGCTTCAATTTTTGCGGGATCAACATGGACGCCTTCCCTATTAATAACATGGCCAAGGAATTGAACGGACTCCAACCAGAAATCACATTTTGAGAATTTGGCGTATAATTTCTCTTTCTTGAGCAGGTCCAAAATGATCTTTAGATGCTCACAATGTTTCTCCCTTGGTCTTGGAGTAAGATGAGAATGTCGTCGAATGAATACGATCACAAATTAATCAGATAAGGCCGTGCAGACACGATTCATCAAATCCATTAACACTGCTGGCAATGGTTAGACCGAAACTTCATAACTTGACTTTTTCTTCACAATGACCATACCTTGTTCTAAACGGGTGATGGGAATATCCTCTTCTCGAACGCGCAGTTGATGATACCCCGAACGTAGATCAATTTTCGAATATACACTTGAACCTTGAAGTTGATCGAATAAATCGTCAATTCTCGGGAGAGGATAACGGTTTTTGACCGTCAACTTATTCAGTTCACGATAATCGATACACATACGAAATGACCCATCCTTTTTCTTTACGAACAATACCGGAGCTCCCCAAGGTGACGAGCTCGGGCGAATAAATCCTTTTTCCAACAATTCTTTCAATTGCTCAGACAATTCCTTCATTTCTGACGGAGCCAAACGATAAGGTGCACGGGCAACTGGAGCAGCACCCGGCACGAGATCAATTTTGAATTCAACTTGTCGAGACGGGGGAAGTCCCGGCAAGTCATCAGGGAATACTTCTGGAAAATCACAAATTACCGGTACATCTTCAAGACGTTTCTCAGATTTCTCCTTCTCGGTAATGTGAGCTAAGAATAGATGACATCCTCTTTCGATGTATTTTCTTGCCTTAATACAGGATATCACTTTTAATCGGGAAGAATTGCTATCACCCTTAACCACTAACGTTCGATTCTTAATCGGAATGTGCACCTCCTTTTTACCACAGATGATGACGGCATCATTATCAGCTAACCAATCCATGCCAATTATGACATCAAAAGCACCAAGTTCTATAGGCATTAGATCGATTTTAAATAGGTGGTTGACTAGATTTAAAGTGCACCCCTTTAATACGGTATTTGTACTGGCGATCCTTCCGTCGGCTAACTCGACCTCATAACTAGCACTTATTCTTTCCGGTTCGTTATCAAATAAATGGATAAGACTAGCATTTATGAAACTCTTGTCCGACCCCGAATCAAACAACATGCTAAAATAACGATTATTGAGCAGAAACGTACCAGTCACCACATTTGGACCTTGAGCTTGATCAACATCTTTCACTGCATAAATATGGCCACTTGCATTCCTTCCATCCAGCTTTTTCTTCTCAGGACACAATTCACTATTGGCGAGGTGATTCGGGTCCCCACACTTGTAACAAACCTTAATCGGCTCAGTATTAGCACCAGTGGCTACTCCTTTACCACGACAATCCTTAGCAATATGTCCCCTTTTTCCACATTTATTACATTTCACCGGACAATTTCCAAAATGGAACACGTTACACCTATTGCACTTCGGGGCGTGCCCTCCTTGGTTCACATTTTCACCTTGAGCTTGAGTCATGGCCCTAGCACCTCCATTCCTTCGGTTATTGTTTTGATTGTGACGGTGGTTGTCACGGTTGTCTCCCCGGTTGTTACCGCGATTGCCTTGATTATTCCCTTGATTTCCACCTTCCCATTTTCTCTTGTTTTGCTCAGCATTCTTTTCCTTCCATCCTTGAACTTTCTGCTCCATAAGACCATGCGCCATCCTTATAGCTTCATTTAGGGTAGTTGGCTTAGAAGAATAGGTCTCACCCTGAATGTATGATGGCAACCCCTTGATATATTGACTGATCTTCTTTTTGATAGATGGAACAACCTCAGGACATAGTAAAACCAATTCGTTGAATCGGTTGGTGTAAGCAGCTATGTCGTGGTCCCTTAACCTTAAGTTTCTCAACTCATCTTCCATCCTTGATATTTCTTCTTCAGGACAGAATTCTTCCAACATCATCTTCTTCATATCATCCCATGATTTCCCGTTTGCCTCTGCTAAACCGAGGGTGGCAACTTGAGTGTTCCACCAGGTTAAAGCTCTACCTTGAAGGGTAGCAGCAGCAAACTTGACTTTGTTCCTTTCAGCGCATTCGCTGATCCCAAAAGTACATTCCATCTTCTCGAACCAACGACAAAGTTTGATAGCCCCTTCCTTACCATGGAATTGAGTAGGACCACACTTCATGAAACTTGAGAAAGTACAATCCCTAGCCTGTTGTGCTCTTTCAGGACCTCCTGCATTGCCTGCACCTTCCACGTTGCCAGGTCCTCCAGCACCTGCCGCGTTCCTGGTGGCACGATCTTCGGCAAGAGCTTTCGCCACTTCGTCGGAAACTAGCTTGGCAATGGCAGCTTGCGTCATTTGTTTAGGAGCCATGATTCTATCACGACACAGGAAAAGAAGAGTGTAAGTACTCATACCATTGGTATAATTATAACTTACAGGAATAATAAAATCTATTTTCTACTGTGACCAAAAGCTCCTATTTATACCAATTGTGAAGCTTTGAGTTGTGTTTGTTAGTGTTTCTTCTGTAGAGAGCACGAAATCTTCATCACAACCATCCATTCATCTTGCTCACCAAGCTCAAGTATCATAGCCCTTGATTAAGTATCCAAGTCCCATCGGCCAATGAAATAAAATAGGATTGCCAAGGTGGATTTGGTACCATATGGAGGTGGGGTAAGTAAGGGGTGTGACACTATTTTGTTGGTTTGCAGGGGAAGTGGACAGGGATGAGGGAATAGCCAGTTAAGTATGGATTTGGGCCTCATATATGTTTTGGCAGTTTGGGCCTTTTAAGTATTAAAATGGACTTTGGGCTTTTTAAGCCTAAAAGGCTTATAAGGTCTTCATATAATGTTTAAATGGGCTGACCCGGCCCATTAGATGGGTACGGGTGGGCCCATTTAACATTTCTTCGGTTTCGGCTTTGACTTTGACCTTTGACTTTTGTCGGGGTTGACTTTGACTTTGACTTTTCACGCTTTTCCATTCCGTGCTCGGTTTTGTCCGTTTTGGCTTGATTTTTCGTCCTTTTGTCGGATATCCGTTTCCTGCACAATATAAATGAAAACATACAAATACATTGTATTTTTGGTACGTTTTTGGTCATTTAAGTCCGGTTATTGTGGAAAATGGTATGTGTAATTAAGCACATACCAAAATCCCCCATACTAAACTGTTGTCGTGTCCTCATGCAATGCTACAAGTAAGCACTAAAAAAAACTAAGACCCTCAATCCCCCTCGACTAATAACCTTGAAAAGTAGCTAAGTGTTCGTCAAGGGGAAATAAAGAATCAAAAGCTTTGAAAAAGCCCCGTTTTAACCATTTTTAAATATATACACTAACTACCACTAATATTTTTGTACTTTTCGTTTTTCTCATTTTTTTGTGCTTTTCTTTTTAAGCAACTAACTAACATGTTTGACTTTCGTTATTTTATAACTCTTAGTGATCATAGAACAAGAAACATTTCAATCATAAAATGCCCCAAAAAGGATAAATTCATCGTTCCCGACTTTTCACTTATTCCAAACCAAGCTTAAAACGAAATCACCGTTAAATATAAGTTAAGATGCTAACACTACTCATATTTGTAACTTGTAAACTTTTCACTCCCGACAATTATTATATATTAGGTGAATGTGCCATTTTGAATTTCAACCATGGATCAACGTTTTGCAAAATTTCTATGCTTCACGTTCCACCTAAAAGTAATGAGTTTGAAGGCGAGATCATCCCATGTAGTGACTTTCGTCTCGGCACATCCCAACCTTGCGGCTAAGTGACCAGGCTTTTGACACCCCACAGAGACTAGTATCGAGACTCATGGAACTTCGGTTTCAAAATCCTTGGATTTCCCGTTTATACATAATTTATTTAGAAAAATCACAACTTAAAATGAAATAGTCTTAGTTCGAAAGCATATTTAAATTTAAGAAAAAGAGATTTTCCCTATATTTATTAAATCACATATATTACACTTAGCATTAACATGACCATGATACAATTGAAATCCTCGACCTTTTTGAAGGCTGCAACATCGGTTGTGAGCCGGCAAGATGCAGCAAACTTTTATCAGTCTCGGATAATTACTATGTGCCTTATTTAGAAGACTGCAACATCGGTTGTGAGCCGGCAAGATGCAGTAAACTTTTATTAGCCCACAGTTTTTATTATTATTATTATCTCATTTTTCATTTTTCACACCATTTTTTTAACACTTTATATTACCATGATATAGAGAAAATTTCTTTTTAGAAAATTTAAGTATAAATTTGAACTAAGACTAAATAAATTATTGTTATCGACTATACTTCAAAAATCGTTGATTTAAGTTTAATTTTCGAGAAGAGCACGTATTATTAGTCCGGTTAGAAGCTTATGGGAGAAAAAGCCACAAACTACACTTATGAGCTCTTAAGATTTCCAACTAATCCTTGTTTAGCATCTTACTCATAATTAACTCTATCATTTCTCGTTCTTCGCAAATTTAAAATCTTTAATAAAAAGATCCGCGAATGCTTAGTCAAATAAACTAGCTTAGTCAAGTTTATAAAGGTTAAGGGACAAAGCTAAGAGCTCAACACGCTCGATCGAGTCAAAATTTATTCTTATTCTACCCAGCAGGAAAGTCAAACATTGTGACAAAACACTTATTTTATTTTTTGAAATTTTTTAAAATTTTTCATTTTTTTGGTATTTTGGTGGTAAAAACGGGATTACGTGAAAACAACGACTGCAGGCACAATCAAATCGATAGATTCCCCCATACTAGAATTGAATATTGTCCTCAATGTTTTAAGAAGGGTCTCTACGTAAATCTAAAGCCATTTATTACATATGCTCAAAGATTAACGTTAGTCGATAAGATTGGATATTGGATTCCCATAATCATGCTAAGGATTGAAGCTCGAGTGAACGAAGGAAAAAACCACGAGCACGAGAGGCTTCATAATCCGGGGCAATCCTGGACATATAACACAAACCACAAAATCTTGGGGGGGGACATACAACAAAAGAACACTCAAAACACTCAGAGATAGGAAGAGGGAGCTCCTCACTACACATTATTTATTAATACTACTATTATGGTAAGCATGGGTTGCACCCACGGGAAGGCTTATTTTTGTTAACAGAGTCTTGAGCCTGACTCGATTCCCACTCATACTTGGTGGTCAAGGAGGATAGGAAATTAGAGAAACGGAACATCCAGATAGGAATGTCTCTCCAATAGTCATCATTTCCCCCCCCCCCCTCCGGCTTTCAGAAAATCAGAATGACTGGAAAGCTTTAAAGCTCCCAATGAGATAAGTGATAAGTAGATTTCTCCTTATTAGAAGTAAGTTTCTAGGATTGAAAAACTTTGTCGTCATTTTGATTGAAAATGGAAGCAAAGTGCTCAAAACATTAGAGAAAGGTTGGGAAGGTCTCGTTAAACATTAGGCACATTATTGAACATAAAGTTCTTTGTCGAATTATTAAAATTATCATCCTCCATCTTTTGTAAAACTTCCGTATCGGGGCTCAACTAAATTCTATCATTTGGCGGTTTCCAGGAGGACGAGGGGATGATGGAACATCAAATGAAAGACATTATTTTCAGAAGTGAAGGGGAATCATTGTAAGACAATTATTCAAGGAAAAGGATGATCCCCTCATGTCATAGTCATCATTCTAATATGCCCCAGTCGCATTAGTCATTCCGAAAGTTTGGAATACTCGATTCTCAATAGAGAGTCACAATCTCACGGGGATAGGAGATGGAGAGAAAAGATTCGATTATAAATAAGAATTTTCAGAATAAATTCTTTCGGGGGCTGAGGAGAGAAGTATCTACAACAATTCTCAACAAGATTAATTTCTTCCTCAAGATCAAAGGGTCGGCTTCATTTAATTCCGGTGGAAATTAAATTCAAATGAGTGAGTCACCGGAGAATCCTTAAGAATAGATATCAAACTTTAGGAGAAGAAATAATCAAAGGTGTCTCGATAAAGCATGGTTCTATATAGATCAACTCTGCATTAAAGTGAGCGGATCTCTTTAGTAGAAATGAATTCTTCATCATGAAAGAGGGTTCAAAAAAAATTTGAATATTTTCTTTCGGAACGTCTCATCTCTAGAAATTGAAAGTTCATCATTTGAGGAAAAATAGTTGTCAGCATCAAAGAGAGGATTAGAGAAAGTTGTAAAATTATCACAAACGGGCACATCACACTCACTTTCAATATCGGATAAATCCTTGGATAAATCCTCGGACTCACTTAGGGTTGGGACAAGGTTCTCAACACTAGACTTTATTAATTTGTCCGATTCCATTTCCAGAATAGTGCTAAGATGCTCATCCCCCATACTTAGAGAGTCCATAATCAAAAAGTCAGGTGTGATTGCAACAAACGAAGTCCTTTTAAGAATTTGTTGAATTCTCTTTATCTTCATCTCGGAAAGAAGTTCCTCGTTATCATCACCATCATAGAAAATGTCATGATTATGATAGATATGTCGCGTAGGCTCAAAAGGATTAGTAATAATCAAAGCACTTTTTGTCAAATGAATAGTATAAGTAGTAAACGAAGTACTAATATTATCAAAATCAGCATTGTAAAAATATGAGACGGGTAAAGGCTCGAAAGGATTAGCTGCATGTTCTTCTGCTAACAATTCTTGTTTTTCCTCAACTGCTTGCTCTTGTAAAAGAATAGCCTCCTGCTCACGTCGTTGACTCATTATTTCACAATAGGATTGCATCATTGTTTTTAATTCTTCGATACTTATCTCTTCAGGAGGTTGATGAACGTCAGAATACTGCTGGGTTGGAATTGGTCAAAACCGAATGAATTAGAATTATAGAAATTTTGGTTCATCGGTTGACACTGAAAAGTCTCATGAGGGCCCCCGCAGTTTTTACAACAAGGAAATTGTTGTGAAGTTTATGGAAAATTATTATCAAAGTTTTGATTGAAACACAGGTCCTGATTGTAGACAAACGGAACTTGAGGTGGACAATCGTAACCATAATGAGCATCGTTCCCACATAACTCACAAGTATGCCGTTGACAAAATAAGTCGTCTAACGGATCTCCACTCCCGAAACAACCACGTCGGTTGTATGACGACATTAGAATTAAACAAATAGGAGGGTAAGAGAAAGAATTAAACGGATTAGAGGTTACGGAGAATAATTTTGGATTTTTATGAAAGATAAATATAAAAGAAAAATATTTTTGGGACGAAAGTCAAAGGTGCGCGGTAGCTCTCTAAAAAACGCACAAAGAAGCGGAGGAGCGGGTAAGCGCGAAGCGTTTTATAAACCTTCTCCTTTCGGGTTGAAGTTTGTTGGATCAACCCTCCTTAAACCTCTCTTATAGATTGAAATCTAAAGGTGACCCGATTTGACAATTAACATTACGGTTGAATTTGTTGTTTTTCAATTTTTTTGGAATTTTTTGATTACTTGATAATAGAAAAATATTCACAAATGAAAGCGATAACTTCACGCGGAAGGGTCTTCAAATACTAATCTTCAAACGTAAACATGATAGCGCAACACACCTTCCTCGGGCAGCGGCGCAAAAATCTGATTTTAAAACTTATAATATATATATATATTGTATATTATATATCTTTAGTATTATATATACTTATTATATATATATATATACTCTTATATATATATAAATATATATTATATATATATAATATAATATAGTATATATAAGGATAAATACCAATTATAAGCAGGAGAGAGAGAGAGAGGAGAGAGGAGTAGTATTCGTAAGGCTTTTTAAGTAGATTACTTTTAGCCAAAGTAATAAATCGAAAACCTTCGGGTCGTTTCCGACGAGGCGTGAATTGAGGACTCGAGGTTAAGTTTGTGATCGTGTGATTGAATATTTTAAGATTTTGAATTGGTTTTCTATTTCTACAAATATAAATGCAAAAACAATTAAAGGCAAGCAACGATTAAAGGCAATTAAAGAATTAAACGAAAAACATTAACTGGAACATAAAAACGCGATTCTAAAACCTAATTTATCAAATTTTAACCCTACAAATGCAAATTTAATTTTTAAATGCCCTAAATGATAAAAGAAAATTTTAAAAAAAGAACTATATTTTTTTGACTTTTATTTTATTTATTAAGAATTAAAAATTGATTTAATCTAAAAAAAATTAATTAAAAATACCAAAACTAAATGGGAAAATTCTAAAAAAATTATGAAAAGTACTTTTAACTATTACTAGTATAAGAAAAATAAGAACTTGAAAAAAGCTAGACGGATAAACTGCTAAATAAGGTGAAAAGAGAATAAGCTTAAAACTGGAATTAAAGGTTAAATATTAGATATTACAAAGTATAAATGAAAAAGACCCAAGGGCGAGTGGTCGTGGAGTGTGGTGTTAAATGTGTTGTTGTGTAAAGGGGAGGTCACAGGTTCGACCCTTGTGACCTCCCTTTTGATTGAAACATTTTTTTTTGAATTTTTTTTAAAAAATCTTAAAAACCAACTGAAAAATAAGCACTTTTTAAAACTACAACTTTTTATGAAAACTGAAAATAAGCTAGTAATAAGCTACTTAATTATGACAGTTTTGCTTTTTTTTAGACTAAGTGACATAAGCTAACTGTTTAGAATTTTTAAACACAATAAGCAAATGAAAAAGGCAAATAAGCTTAAAAACAGATAGAGCCTTAGATCTAGTAAGCACTAATAAGCAAAAATAAGCAAAGAAAATAAGCAGAAAGGAACTTAAAAGCTTATTAAAACAGGTAACCATAAAGACAGTTTACAAGACTGATTTTTGAAGGACTTTTGATAGATTTTAAGCTAAAAAACACAATAAGCTAAAGGAAAAAGCTAAAAGTCTTAAAACTGATTTAGATTTATCTACTTAAATAGCACCCAATAAGCTGAAATACAAATCAAAGTTGGCAAATAAGCTATAAAAGAGATAAAGATTAATGGCAGATACTAACTGTTTTTAGATTTTCAAGATTAAGGGACAGATTTGCAGATTATTTATAAAAAAACTTAAAAGCAAATATAACGTTAAAAACCTAAAATCAGATGAAGATATTAATTAATAAGCAAATGCAAGCAAGAAAAGCATATAGGATATAAGAATAAGCTAGAAACACAGCAAGAGAGAAAAGGGCACCCTACACTAATGGGATTTTAGCTTTTGTACATTTAAGACATTTGAAACTTAATTTATAAAACCAAATCAGCAAAACTAGGGAATAGAAAATCAAAACAACTAAAACCATTAACACATCGATAAGCCAAATTAATCCAAACTCAAGTCAAATTAAACTAAGGAAGGACCTAAATTAACCTGCTCAATCAGACCCTAAAGATCAGGATTTAAAATCTCTAAATTACTTAACTAATATTGAACAAAAGAGCTTAAAAAGTTATACCAAAATAAAGGACATTAAAACAGATGCTTAGACATGCATTTGAGACACAAATTATACTCCAAAAAATCATTTCAAATAGATTTCTATAGACAATTGGCTAATAAGCTGTTTGAAAAACTTTGAACCAGGCAGACTTGGCAAATTGAGAAAACAAACCTTAAACTTGACAAAACCACTTTTAAGCTTATAAAGACTAGTGCCTAAACTTAATTAGAGCTTGTGCAAACATATTTGAAAACCAAAAACAACTAGTATACTAATTTGACCCATTTCAAAACCTTAACCCAACACCCCTTTAAAACTTTCAAACTAACTTTTAAGCAAGGAAGACTAACTAAGTTGGAAATTTGACAGAAACAATTAAGTACTAATGATAATTGAAGACATTAAGCAAAAAACTAAAGAGAAATAAGCACTATTTAATAAGCTACTAATAAAAAGCTATTTTGGGTAATAAATGACAGATTTATATAAAGCACAAACTAAACTAATTCTAACTATGAACTAGATGCATTAGGCTATAATAAGACTGAATAAGCATGGTTAAGCAGAGAATTAGCACAAATAAGTAGTAATAAGCAGTTTGAAAGCATATTAAAGAAAAGTGGAATAACCTGCATCCATAAGCTTACAATGAAGAACCTAAAGCTCTAGGGATTCAGCTTGTTGTCAATATTGTGATCCAATCCCATAAGCCCATGTCCTTTGCTATTTGTTAATCCAACAAGGTTTAGGTTGTGGTAGTTTTTGAGTGATTTTGACATGAAAGCTTAGATAAGCTTTTGAAAAAGCTTACCTAAGATACACATGAATATAAGAGAGCTTATATGAGCTTGTTAACTTGACTTTTAAGATAACAAATGAGCTTTTTAAAAGAATTGAAAGATGATTAAACTTAAAACCGGAATTTTATTTAAATACTTCATAAAAGTGTACATTGCTTGAAAAATCGATCGTACAGATTACTTAAATAAGTGATAAATAAGCTTCAATTATATATTAATAGCTATTCGAACGCTACCCTACTCCTAAAACTAGACTACCCTTACATTGAAAATAAGGATTCCTATTTATATAAAAGAACTTGCACAGGGGTGTGCTTTTTGTGTTTCTTATGTGAGGATTTGAGATGTGCCTTCAATCTTAAATCTGAGCTATCTAATCCAACTTCCTCTCCATGCCTTCCAATCCTAGCCCTTCATTCTTTATTGTCCTATCAGTCCAATAACCTCTTATGGAATTGCCATCGCGGCTTGTCATCTTCTAGGAGGTAAGGTGTGAGAGGTTTTTGTCGTGGTGCAGGTAACATGTGAAGAGGGAGGATGAATAGTGATTGGGGGTTTTAGCGGGTTTTGTATAAATTAAGTGTGTGTAAGTGTTTTTGGGATAACGGGGTTAGGGGAAAAAGGGAAAAGGGACTAACAGTGTAAAAGTGCAAGGACTAATGGTGAAAAAGGGTGAAAGGTTATAAGGGCTAACTTTGTTAGTCCCTAAGGACTAGCAATGTTAGTCTGAAGGGACTAATACTCTGGTTAAGGATTTAACAACACATATGGTTGGGCTGTTTGAGTGGAATTGGGGCTTTATTCTTGAGCCAGATTTATGGTTGTTGGATTTGGGCTTTTTAATAAAAGGCTTCAAAATTAAGGCTTATAATCGATAATTAATGGGTTAACCCGGCCCATTAACTTGGGTACGGGTTGGCCTGACAAGATTTCTTTGGTTTTGGCTTCGTATTTGACTTGTTGACTTTGACTTTTTACGCTCTCTCTAATCCGGTTTTTCTCTGGTTTTATCTGTTTTGGCTTTGTTTTTGTTCTTTAGTGGAATTCCGTTATATGCACAGATACAAAGCAAAAAACAAGCATATATTTGGCATTTCTATGTCTATTTCTTGGACATTTAGGCTAGTTTTAATAGGTAAAGGTATGTGTAGTGGACATACGGGATTCTTCTTAAATTAAAATCTACTGATCACAGGTCGTCCTTAGGGATTGAAGGTTACTCCCAACCATCCACCGGGCGCATGACAAAGCAATATTCGTCCCATCGCTTTTATTGCTAATTGTTGTACATGCATGATATTAAAGTTGGAGGTAAAAGTACTGGATTCCCGCTGACTCAGACAAGTATTCATAGCACATTGCTCATACCGACTGACAAAATATAAAGACATATTGAAAGCTCAAGGTATCTGTTTCAAGACTTCCCTACTGATTTACGTATGTTTATCCCCTTCTTGAGGCGGACAAAAGCGTTAAAGTTATAGAAATTTCAAGGAATTATGCAATATTTTTAGCTTTTCAAGATTATCAAATCAAGAAAGGTATGAGCATGTCGGTCCAAAAGTCACAAGTTCACGAGATGGCAAAGTTTACAAGATGGCGAAACGAGATTATGCTTGGTTGATGATCTCAAGGTGTTCACGATCATATTCTCACATTCAAGACAAGATAAGGAACAAGCTCAAGACCTAAAGCCTATGATCATACATCACCCCTCTAATTACAGTTAATGAATTAAGTTAAAGACTACGAGCTCAAGACCTGAAGTCGAATGCATAGTTTGTTAACATTAATTTTTTATAAATTGGAGTGACCTCGCTTAGGGGGAGATGGTTAGACAATATGAAAATGTGTCGGTCACATACTATCTAGTTTCGTCGTAGTGTGTAATGTCTGTATGGTTAGTTAGAATAACGGGCCAAAGGTATGGATTAAGCCCTATAAGGGTCCTATGGCCGACAATCGTAAGGTATATATGAACCATCTCCATACATGGAGAGGGTGTTGGTTGTTCATTTCTTACATTTCACTTAAGCTAATATTATCCTTTTTCTTTGTATCTCTAAGTGTTCATCTAACCATCTCTTTCTCTCTCTAAAACCCCAAGTGAATCCTATCATACATGTGTTAAGATATTCAACACCTTATCTTTTTTGATATTTGACAAACATTCCCAAATCATCTTCTAAAATACTTCTCAAACATTTTTATCAAAAAATCTATTTGAGGGGGTTGACCTTGAGTGTAATAATGATGGAAAGGTCAAAGTGTGAAGTACAATCTGGCGCGCTGGCCACGCTCTGACACATGGCCAACTCGCTACTCTAGAAATGGAATTACCATTTTAGAATTTTGGCTTATAAATACCCCCCTCTTGACTCTTGTATTTCTCACATCTTGCCATTCTTTCTTCCTCTCTTTTTCTCTTCTACCACCCTCTAATTCTAACACCTCTTGTGTTCTTAATCTTCTCATCTATCATTCTATTGGAAGAAACAATCATCCGCAAGAGCTACCAATAAAAGTTACCGAAATCTAATTTGTGTGTTATTAGTCTAGGGTCTTCTTTCTCATACTCTTTATATTAGAATTGAGTCTCTATGTTAGGTTAGGACTTGGTTCAACTATATTTTATTCATTGAAATTGGTTGTAAAGGAAGTCTTGTATCTTAGCGGTCAAGCCTAGATCATTGGAGATATAATTCGGGTTTCGTAAGTTTCCAGTGGGAAGTTCTTAGTGGTCCTAGTTGATCTTAGTGATCCTAGAAGAAATTCGTATTCACTAGTTTTAGGGATGGTTTCCGAGAGAGAACATTTGTAGGGAGTAGTCTCTTCTTGTGAGCTTCGATCTTTGTGCCTATTCGGGGATTGAAGTTGTAATACGATTTGCAGTCCACATAAAAGTTTTGTTACTTTGTGTCAATGTATTTTAATGTCCCATATTAATTCATATTTTGTTCTCATTGTTTCTAGTAAAGTGAACTTTTGTGTTTTTCGGTTTACGCGTTCGCAACTTCTCGGTCTGTTATTCTTAAAGCCGGATTTAGGAAGTTTATCCGTTTAAGTGTAACCGTCTTTATTTTTATCCTTAAAAATTCTCCGTATTTAAGGTTACTACTAATTCTAATCTCATATTTAGTTTTATTAATTTTGAGACTTTACTTTTATACTTTAGTCGGTTTTCAATAAAATTGTCCATTTTAAGTAATCGGGAATCGTACATTTTAAATTTATCCGTTATCGATTGAGAAATCAACGAAAGCCAATATTTATATTTTTATAGTGTCGAGAATAATATTTTACGTATTTCTTTTTGCGTTTTGGGAATAATTTGATAAATTTTGGATAATTTTTATTTGTTTGACGTTTCGCGAGTCAACGTTTGACCGCGAGTTCGTTGAACGTTTTGAGCATCGTTAAAAATGTACGACGCGACTCGTTATTATTTTTAAGATCGTAAATTTATTATTTTTATGAATGTCGTCATTTTGTTCCATGTCTTGAGCCGGGCTCGCATTTTACAGTGTAACGCATTTAATAAACGTTTTTTAGAAAATGCGTCGAAAAATAAAAATTGTTCGGGTAGGTGCAATCCCGAGCTGACGGTTGTGTCTTTAACTTAAGTAAAAGTATGGTGTGTCAAAAAACTAAGTTTAGAATAGAGGGGTAGGACTTGTTTTGCATAAGCCCAAAACTAGTGCAAAGAAACTTTATTTACTAGTTTATTTCACAAACTTTATTTACATTAACACACAACCTTTCCTAAGCTACACAACCCCACCGGAAAACTTTTTCGGTCTACAGGAAACCGCCATTCGGCCGCCAGTCGGACCGCCGGTCACCACCACCAAAAAATCCGCCGTTGGTCGCCGAAAAAATTACCTTGAACCCGAACAACTTAGATTTTCTGAATCCTCGTTATTTTCCTACGTTTTCATCTAAAAATATACGCATGAATGGTATTTTTCTAGTTAGAGTTCGAGTTAGATTCGAGTGTTTTCGTTTGGTAAGTAGGTTGTTCTTGGATGGATAATTAATATTTCAAGCTCGGTTCAATTGAAAAATGTTCGGTTTTTGGTTTTAGGTTATGGTTCGAGTTCGGCTAGGACAAGGGAGGAACAAGTCGAGTACGATCTAGCTCTTGTGAGCTTTGTAAGCATTCTTTTATGTTCATTTTGTTATTTTCTTGATTCGATTGTTTCGTGAATGCATGTGATGAATTTGGGGAAATCTAGCGTGAATAGGTTAGATCGTATTATGGGTCGATTGATTTGATTGTGTATTGTTTATATGTCATATTAGACATATTATAGTTGGAATAGAAGCTTAAAAAATGAGGTTTTTGATGGTGTTATTGAAAAGTATAAAAAACGAGCAGAAATTTTGACACGGAAATACAAGGTCTGAAATATATGATAACTGCATTTTTGATTTAAGAATATGAAAGAGCTTATTTTTTTACGAAGGTTTCGGTAATTTGAACGTCCCGTAACTCCAAATAACGAAGAAGTTACGGCGAAAACAAGTTTTGAAAAACTTAATAATCCCCAACAGCTATTTTGGGAAATATACATTCTGTCCAGATTTTCAACGAGTGTTTTGAGCACTTTTGGACCCGTTTCAGCCTTCCGGCGAAATACGAAAGTTGTCCGGAATACGTTTTGTCTTAAAAATCTCTTTTGGTCAAAAGCACGATAACTGTGATTTATAGCTAGCGTTAATACCTATGTCTAAATGCTGCGTTTGTTATGAATAAATCAAGTTCAGCCGAGATTTGAAAAAGGGCATTTTGTTCATTTCCGTCGAGGTTTTGGGTCTTCGTCTAAATAATTCTAAAAAAGTTGTCCGGAAATATCGTTTCACATAATTTATTTTTTACTCCGAGTGGTGAAAAAATGTGATTAGAGAGTCGATTGCTGGGAGTACAGATTTGGGTAAAAATAAATTTTGAGTAGCAAAAGTCAAGGAAGTCATTGTTGACTTTAAAAAGTAATATTGGTCCATATAAAGAATTATATAATTTTTAAATAAGTACATGAATTATAAATAAATGATAAGTATTTAAAATATACTTAGACGTTTAAACTTACCACTAAGATGTTAAACTTTTCGAAAATGAAACTTTTTCTAAAAATAAAAGTTCACTCGAAAATATAATATTTAATTAAGGTCATTTAAGATAAAACGTGAGGGAAATAATTTATAACTTCAATGACAAATTTTCAGAAAATAAGTAACCAATGGAAATAATAAATGAAGTATGGATTACATGGATTCCCAATGAACAAACTATCATGCATATAATATAATAAGTTGCATAATTTATGTAATTCGAATATTAATAATATATTATTAATATTAATAGGTCGTGGTTGATTTCCGGCGTTTTACCTTTTTGTGATTCTCGATTGGCGTTGCTTCTATTCATGGTGAGTTCATAGCCTCGCCTTTATAACTTTAAATGTTTTCTTAAACCCCGCGAGGGAGATACATGCTACTTTATCAAATTGAACACAAGTTGTTTTCCATGTATGCTGGACCCGAATATATACCTTGATTGCATTAAGTACCTCTTGTCAAAAGACCCCAATCGTGAACCGTCAACTACCTATGATGGGTAGCCGCTGTTACAATTAATAGATCTATGGGCTTGACAACCCGGTTCGGTGTTTGGGGATACGCCCGTTTCAGGGACCCCAATGTTCGAACATATTGTATTCGAGATTTTATTAGGTATATGACAAGATACCTAGCCTGGGGGCATTATTATTATTGTTTGTGAGCATATGAAAAGATATATGCATGATCTAAAATGATCCATATTTCGTCCATGGGATCGGTGTCACGAGTTTAATGCAATTTATCTGAAATGACTTGTATGATCAACAAGTTCATCATTAAATCAATATTTATGCTTGTGTTCTAAATTATTCATATAAACTCTATGATTTCACTCAACGTTTCGTTGACTTTTTAGCATGTTTTATCTCAGGTAATCAAGCTTAAAGGCTTGGAGGCTCAAGAGGAGGATTTGCGCTAAACTTTTGTTAATCATTTGAAAATCCATTCCTTGAATGAAAACTTGTTTTAGTTTGTTTATGTCAAACTTGTATAATATTATGGTAACGATGCTTTGAGACTACGCTTTTGAACTCTGAAACCAAGGAATGGAAATGTTTGCTTGTTTTTAAAATGTCTCTTCGAGTCGTTCTTTACATCTTGTGACTATTGTACTTATTTTTAACACCCAAATAGTTGGTTTCGCTGCGAGCAAATTTGGGGGTGTTAAAAATAGCTTGAAGATCATTGGGTATTGTCAAACATCTCTGTTTTAACATTTTAAAAATCGAAAAATATTTTTTATAATTCTATTTTTGTTTTGCAAAACTTATTTCTATCTTTAATTTTTCTTATTTTTCTTTAGGACAAGCAAACCTTTAAGTGTGAGGGGGTGTTTGCGCCTTTTGCGATTATTTATAATAATACCAACAACATTGTCGATACTTTCAAAAAAAATTATAATTTTTTTTTTAAATTTTCCCTTATTTTGTCATTTAGAACTTTTCTTTATAAATTTATGGCAAGTAAAGTTTAAGTGTGGGGGATTTGATAATTCCCATTTTATACATATTTTTATATGCGTTATCTATGCTTTTATGTATATTTATTGGATAATAATAAGAACTTTTGATACGCAATAGACTATATTTGCTATTATAGGTTCATGGTACGTGTCGTGGAAGAAAACGAAAGAATACATGAAGAATTGAAGCTTAAACGAAGAAAGAACTCAAGTTAAAGATCTCACGACACCTGTCCACTGTTTTGGCCATAACTTGAGCATACGAACTCCGTTTGGCGCGATTCAACTGCCCACAAAAGCGGAAAAGAATTATCTAAAACTTCCTTTTTTTGTCCAAGAGCTAAAATGGGGTTAAGTACGCCGTACTTGTAAAAAAATACGGCGCACTTTTGTCTGTCATGAGGTATGGCGCACAAATAAAAATGTGCGCCGTACTTTTTGGTCTGATGTAATTAATACGCGAATTTAGTCCCAAAACCGACCACGTACACCCCAACTTGGTTCCTAAGTGTTGGAAAACACTATAAATACCCCCTTTGGTGCCTGGAACTTCATATCTTACACACACTTGATCCATAACCAAGAACACCACTTGGAAAGGATCAAAACTTGGAGAAAATGCTTGACAACCCTTGATCCAATCACCACTTACCACCACTACCACTTACCACCACTCCTTAATAACGTTTTTAGTAACAAAGCATCATTCCCAGACCTCATCCTCACGTTTCTAGAACATAAGAACATACATACTTAAAGAATTCACCATAATTCTCTTAAGAACTCAATAAAAAACCCGTTGCCAAACATCCCTTTTCATGTAACATTATTATTGTTGCTGAATTCCTATAAGTTTGGTGATATATTCTGGTTGGTTACAAAAGTATAGGGTATAGGCTTGTTATTGGAATCATTGGTTGCTGTTGGTATTGGTTGTTTAGTGGGATATTTGGTTATTTGATTTTTTGTTCTCATACACTTCCGTTTACGGATATTTGGTACTTTCCTATTTATATTATTGATGAAATATTCTGAGTTTATCATTTATAATATGGTTGTTATGAATATGAACATGGAGTAGTCGTTTTATGTTTGTTTGGGCGATATGTGATCTTTGATATGTGGCGTTTGGATATGTGTTTATAGAACTGGTTAAACATGATTTGACTAAGTGTATAGGCCGAAAGGGTACTTATGAATCTATGTTTTTATCATTCCACTTATTATATTGGTTATAATAACGTCCAAAGGTCGTAAGGATTCGTTGTTATTATTTATATAATCACTAGTTGCACTTAAAGGCCGAAAAGATTTGTAACTTGTGTTGTCTTGATTTCTAAACTTATAAACACTATTTTAGATACCTTTATACCTTAGTGATCATGCCTAAACAAACATGCTTCATCATTTGCTTGGTTCATCGTATTTCATTGCTTTCGTTATTATCTTGATTATATACATGTTTTTGGTTATTTTGATCCGTAACAATCATATTGACCTTAACACCTTATAACTGTCTGGGGAAACTTGCAATTCTCATGGAACGACCTAGACTTACCTAAGCTATACTATATACGGAAGGGTACACATGCCCGTGTTGGGTTTTTAGTAAAAACTGGTATTTCTAGTATTATAAATTTAAGACTTGTAAAACACACATCAAGCATAATGACAATGCAATCTCAATTAGCTCAAAGTTCAAAGGGTTCAATGACTTCACTTCGAGGGAGATTGTTAGCCTCAAATATTGAGTCAACAACAGATGTTTTGGTCATTAAGTTAGGAAGATTAGGTCATTATTTAATGTACATTGTAATAGGCTACTAAGGGAAATCGGGCTCATTTGTAATCTAATTGTGTAAGCGTTACGGGCTTAAAGCCCACCGAAACCTGAGCCCGGCCCATGGAAAGAAAACCCTAGGCATCTGTTAGGAATTCAGTTTGTTAGTGAAGTGACGATCATTATCGATCTCACGAGCCTTGTAATAGTTAGACAATATTAAGCGTGTAATAGTTAGTCAAATAGGCTAGTGCGTTAGGCTGAAGTATGTAATAATCCTTAACCGGATCCATGGAAGCCCACAAGAAGGCATATGGACCGGGCTAAGGGATAAATAAACATCCCTCTCTTCGCATAGAGATGGTGTAAGAGTGTGTGTTTTGTATGTGTAAGAACCCCTTTCAAGAGATATAAACAAGAACTTATCCAAACACCTCTCCACCAATCTTTCTCTCTTCTATATTCTATATTTGTCTGAAATTGATACTTTACAATTGGTATCAAGATCCGTGGGGTGGGTGGAGTGATAAGTTGTGGTTTGTCTTATAGCTTATTCAGCTTAATATGAGCTTATTAGGCATTCAGCTTATTATTATTTTCATGCTTATTTGTTAAAAAGCTTATACCTTTTTTCATTAAAACCATAACTAGAAATAGTTGTAGCTAAAACATTTTCCGTTATAATCTAGTAACGTGGCTTGTTGTTTTTTCTTTCTTTGTTCTTTTGTTTTTGTTTTTTATATTTAATAAAGTTTTCATCATTCTCTTCTCAAAAGCTTTTTTCCTATCTGTTACAAACTGTCGTGGCTTATCAATTTCTTTTATAGCTTATTTAAGCTTACGTCATAGCTTATTAGTCACGGCTTAGATTAGTAGTTTTTAGGTTGTTTCTTTTCAAACTTAACAAATGCTTTAGTTTTTAATATACAATGTCAAAAGTATCTTATTTGTTAAAGTTTTCGTGGCTTATTCCAGGCTATAACTAGCTTATTTCGAGCTTGTAAAAGCTTTTTGGGACTTCTTCAAGCCCGCGGTTTACCAGCGAAGAAGATAGTACATGCTTAGTTTAAATCCTGCGGATTATCACAAAGTGGCCGCGAAATATCGACAGACAATATGCAGGTTTAAACTTATACCCGCGGAATATCAAGTATAAGTTTATTTTGAATCCCACAGAATACCATATTCATTTTCGTGGAATATCGTAAAGCGTAGGCGGAATATCGAGACAGGTTAAATATTCCTCCTCCTGCGGAATATCGTCAAGTAGAGGTGGAATACCATCTTACTCCAGCGGAATATCAGTTTATCAGGTTTAGAGTTATTCCGCGATTTACGATTTCAGATTGCCCGCGGAATATGGCTAGGTTTTTCAGGTTTATAAGTTTGGATTCAACGGTTTATGTTTGGTTTATATCGAGTATAGGGTTTAGATTTCAAACGAAGAAGAAGGATTAAAAGGGGGAAACAAATTGAGTTTTTATGATTTTCGGGTTTCGAAGCGCGATTCTTCGTAGATTATCATAACACGTTTGTTTTGGTCAATAATCAAGACACGAATCCGCGAAACCAAAACTGTAAACCATTGATTTACGTTCATTAGAACGAAGAAGAAGAACACGTGCATGTTTTATTTTCTAATATAGTTTAAATTTTGAAACTTAAACTTTTTACCTACATCTTTCCAAAAGTGTTACTTTTTACCCATAGGTTATAAACAATTTTAATATTAAACCTTCGAATGTTGCTTCTAAAAGAAGACAATGTTAATACGGTAAAACAAGGCCTATGCTTTGAGAACAAAAATGATGTTAAAAACCCAAGTTTATTTAGCAAAGCCAAGGAGTTAGCACCATTCTTGTATAACATTGATGAAATGGGAAAAGACTCTCTTTCTGATCATAAGATCATTTCTTATGATGAATTAAAATGTGAAGCTGAAAAACGTTTAAAAGTAAAACAAAGAAAATCCCCGCTCTCGTATCTTGGCTTTGTATATGGCGAGACTCAATTTGAAGAACCACCAAAAGTTCCTTTGAAAAGAAGAAATGTCAACTTGAAAAAACATTTGAACAAGCATAAAATTTCAAAAAACATTTGGAACAAGCTCAACTGCGTAATTATGATCCCAAACTTTGGAAAAGTCTTCCAATGAAATACTTTTTCTATGTCCAGCAAGCAATGCTCAAATTTGAAGAACAAACGGTTTCAAAGCTAACACTTAAACTAGATGATTGGTTTCAAAGTTATGAAAAGAGCTATGAAGACAATATCTATAGGATATCTAGAAATCGATTGTCTGAAGAATTTGAACCTTTAGATAAAGACGTCAATTGTCAACTAAACTGCTTTGAAAAGAGTCTTATCAAAGAAATTAAAGATGATTTAAAGTATGTCATGTCACTTAAAGACGAGTTTGATAAAACATATTTAATTTTGAACATTCAGCAAGAATTTTTCAAAACCCAGTTTGAGTCAGTCAAATTAGAGTGACATAGCCATGTGTATGAGAATGCGATTTTTGAACAAAATTATTCTTTAGAAAATGAAAACCATTGTCTCAAAAGGACCATAACTGAACTTTCAAAACAAGCTGCCGATGTCAAAGAAGAAATAACGAAACGCTATGCCCAGTATGAAAAAGAATTTGCAAAAATGGAGGAATATTTCATTTCTCTTGAACTTAATTCTCAAAACAATGTTTGACATCCGTGCAAAATGGTCACGTTTTAAGTGATAAAAGCGATGAAGCCAAAATCAAGTTTGACACTGAAGATCTTGAAACCATCAACATTAAGTTGGAATTCAGTGTTGCTTCGTTACTAAAAGAAAATGAACACTTAAAGAAGATTTAACAAAACCTGTTTGATTCAATCAAAGTTCATGAGTTTAGACAAAAAGTTCAAACGTTTTTTAAAAACGAAGCAGAAAATTTAAAGTCTTAGTTGTGTGAATTTGCAGATAAAAAGTTTGATAAAGTTTTTCAAAAGATTGAATTAATGAAACAGAAAAAGTTTGAGTCTTGAATCTCAAATGATTTCCTTCAAAAATCTTTATATGATTCTGATCCCTTAAATGTTGAATCAGAATCGGGGGAGAAAAAGATTCTTTTTAGAAATGAAACATCGAGTTTTGAAACAAAGATTAAGGAGCTCGAAATGACTCTAGCTCAACAAACAAAAGATTTTGAAGATGTCAAAGTCAACTTTTCAATGAAAACGGACAAGTTCGAAACATATTTTGAAAAACTTGAAAAGCAAAAGTTGTCCTTGAACGACAATTGGATCGTAAGGTTCAAGATTCTAAAGCCGAAAAAGATTAGTTTTTGAAGAAATTGCTTCTTTTGAATCAAAGTTGGAATCACAAGATCTTATGTCAAATCAAAAAGAATATAACGTGTTGAGAAAATCATACAATGCCTTAAAAGTAAAGTTTGATGTTCTAAACCAAGAAAAAGTAAAATCTCCGATGTCATACTTTTCAACACCAAAAGTAAGTGTTTCACCAAAGATTTACACTTGTGAATCTTCCAAATCATTTCCAAAGAGGGTGTCTCAGTTTACAACCTATTCTTTACAAAAGGATCAAAAATTTTCTAAGAAACCTCAAGTTTATAAAACACCTACTCCTCAAAAGATTTTTAACTCGCGTGATTCAAGTTAGAAAAAGCAGGTTTTTGAAAATCTAAACTCTCGCTTTACATTGGTAAAGCATCTGTGGAGACCAAAGCAAATTCATTCAAAACCATTCAAATACTCAAAAACAGAAATACTTTCACTTCAATACAAGAATGGCTCTGCTTTGAAGATTCAAAACTATGGAAGATTTCCAGTCATTTCCAAAATGAATTCTTAAAATGGAACATCGGGTTTCAACAACAGATGGAAATCTTCTTCTTCGTCAAGATTCAAAACTCTACATGAAAATCCAAGTTTTTATAATCAATAGACAAACAAAAGGATTTATCTCTGTTGAATCCACGAGCATTATTTACAAATGAAACACCGAATTGACAAAACATTCAAATGGTTTTCAAAAGTTGGTAAACCCGTTAGCACCATGCTTAAATAAGTTCTAAAGGTTGTTTTCAAATTTGATATCATAATGGCTTATGTGTAAATCATTACATAACCCGGGCTTCAAAGAAAGGAAAGTTTATCTATAAAGATAAATTATCTTAACAAGAAGAAGGTCAATCCTTTTTGGGTCTTGAGCTATTATACAAAACATTTAAAGCTTTATAGCTCAAGGCAAATGCTTACAATTACTCATATGTAACCCCGCACTTTAAAGAAAGGAAAGCTTATCTTTAAAGATAACGTATCCTAAAACGGAAATATATTTACTCGTCTCTTGAGCTATTTAACCAAAACATTCCAAGTTTTGGTAGCTTAAGTAAATGGGTTTGTAATCAATGTCGATTGCAACCTGTGCCTCAAATAAAAGGAAAAATGCGCTTCAGTGCGTTTATCCTTAACAACGAAAAGAAAATCTTTTCACCTTAAGCTTAAGCCAAAATATTCAAATTTTGAGCTCAAACAATGTTCTTTCATATACTTTAAGTACGACCACTGTTTCATAGAATAAGGTACGTGTTAGTGCATTTAAACTTTTCTTTAGAAAGAAATAGAAATTTTCGTGTTTATGAGCAAAATTTCTTCAAAAATCTTTTTCAAAAGGTTTTTTCAAAATCTTTTAAAATTTTTTCTCATTAAAATGACTTGTGTACACATCATGCACAACTCATTTCTCCAAATAAAAGGTGGAAGTGGTACGCTTCATATGCGCTAACCTCAAAAGAAATAAATCTCTTGTTTCCGAGCATAACTTTACAAAACTTTTCAAAGTTGCTCAAATCATGATCGAATTTCTGGTAAATATCAGCTTAGGACTCGTTTTCATTAAAAGGAAAGTGTGTAATCTTGTACATTTATCCTGCACTTAACAGAAGATACAAACTTCTCAAACTTGAGCTGACACAAAAAGTCAATTCAAAGACATTCAAAGTCTTTAGAGCTCAAGTAACATTGGTTTTCAAACCAGTTGAACATAATTTTTCAATAATTTCTCAAAAGGTTTTCAAAATTGTATGTTCAACACTTCTCCTCATGATACTTTCTAAAGTTGAATTATTTTTTATAAATGGAACAATTTTTGAGGGGGAGTTTTTAAAACAAAAAGCCTTTTAATGTTGTTGGATACATCTCATAAAAGTCAAATTTTATGTATCCAAAACATTTAGTGGAATTTCAAATAGAGGTACTTCAATGCCATTTTTATAAAATACCTGGGTGCATATAGTAATTTTGGGTATCTTGTTTACTCTTGCGTTACTCTTCGGAGTTCGTCCCTTGATGAAATGCGATGATCAGTACGGGTATAAGGCAACCCTTCGGGATCTGCCATGGTATTCAAATAGAGGATCACGAGCACTAGTATAGCACATCTGTAATTATACTTTAACTCTTTATCATTGGATTTAGCAATATATTCAGTTGATGTTGTGATTCTTTATGCTTTATTTATTATTCGTTGGCATTTAATTTGTTTAATTGTCATTTGATTATTATTTCATGATCTTTCTATCTCTATTGCAATTTTAATTAGTTTCATGTTTTTTTTCTGAGGTTGAGTATGCGTTAATGACTATATGATCCCAAAGATCCTAAGGCACAATTAACTGTTGGACGACCAATCCTGTTAGTTGTTGGCTTACACTTTAGACAGTTTTGGAACATTACTTTTAGGAAACCATTAATCACTATGAACTGAATAGGTTAATTCTCCTTACAATTCTATTCTACTCAGTTAACATAGGTTAGGTTACAACTGCAAATTAAACCTAATGAATTTATACCTCTTCAAAGATTCCTATTAGACATTGCACTCAAGATCATTTTAATTGAATGTGTTGATCCTATCTAGCTATTTGCCACTATACCAATTCCATTTTTCCTGTAAGATGCTCCACACGACAAACATCTTAATTAATCACAAAAATTCCAAAAATGCTTTCTTTACTGCTTTCTTAGGTAGACTATTATTTCAATTTGAGAATTAGAGCACAAACCGTTCTTTGGGTAGACACTCGTACTTACCAATCACTACACTTTATACGATAGGGTACATTTCTCTTTAGTGCGTAGGAATAGTCGAGGTAGTTAGGGTTTCCTAAATATAAAACCTGACGTAGTTTCTTTTGAAGGAAATCACGCATCAAGTTTTTGGCGCCGCTGTCGGGGAACAGTTTATGTAGTTTTTGATTGTGTGATTGAAATATGTGTTATGTTTGTGTGTTTGTGAGTGCTTGACCTTATGTCCTTCTCTTATTTTTGTATGCTTATGTGCTTGTTTGTATGAAATAAATAAAAAAATCCGTTTCAGACTTGGTATGAGTTAACTTGTTAACGCTTGCTACATCAAATTTAATTGCCAGGTCTAGGACACCAAAAATAGTTTGGGCATTTCTTGAACCTTAAAATGTTTTCTAATGCCACTTGTGTCTTAATATTGAGATTTCCAACCTTGATGTTTTTATTCGTGTGGTATTATTCTTGAGTCAAATGATTGCCATTGATATGTGCTCCTCTTCTTTTGCTTAGTTTTACTGTTATTACACAATTAATGCACGGGTTTGTTAGTGTGCAGGTTTAGCAGTTGTGAACAGGTTGAGGAGGTCTTGGTGTAAAAGACAAGATGACATAAGGACTGGACATGATGTGAGATGTCCAAGTAGCCTGTGATGAAGGCTTGAGTCTAGCTTAAAGATTCGAGTAAAAAGAAAAGTGCCTTTCGAGAGATAAACCAACCTATCCTTTTAATTGTTTTATTTACCGTTAGTGGTTTTGTATGTTTCTTACTTGATTTTGCAGTATGAAACCTAGAGTTCCTCGGACCTGTTTTATGTGGTTAAAATTGGTTTGCCGTATGAACAACAAGTTACAACGTAAACTCTATTGTTACGGAGTAATTCATAGGGTTACGGGCGTTAAAAGCCCCTCTAGTGACGTCGTAACTTAGTCTTAATTTATTTTTCACATTTTTACATGTCCACTTATTACGGTGTTTGGTAACTAACTCTGATGGTTTACACTGGAAATTCTTAATCGTAAATCCTTAATGTGTTGAAATTCTACAAAAATAACCATGTATATTTGATACATGAACTTTGTGGGTATGTTCTTTGGGAAACCCTCACGAGGACTTCACTCGTCCAATTGGGCACCACCAAATGGTTTTTATAAGGCTTGTTGCATACGCTAAATGCAACCGTGGTTTCTTACGAAAAGTGAGTTTGGATTATTTTGTAACTATTTTGTATATTATTGTGCTTTAATGCTTTTTGGAAATTAATTTGTAAGCCAAACTTGTATGCCTATAAATAGACCTACTACTTTGATTGGTGGTATTGAAATTTGATTGGTGAATATGAGGAGAGGAGAATGAGTGTTTGACACTGGTCAACATGTGAATGATAGTGGCCTATTTGTTAGTCTCTTATGTCAGGCACTAATATCATAACGCAATGCTTTTATCCTCGTTTACGCTTTTGGTATTAGGTTTTTCTTGGAAGCCTTACAAGTGAGGCATATGGAGTAATGATAGGGATGCCAATCAACTGCGAGGAAGCATTTCAAACGGATAGTCCAGATGTATAACATGCGGTTGATCTAAATGATGGATGGTGCTAGAGGGAAAGCAGACTTGGAGCAGGGTTAGAGCATGTGGTCTCTTCTTCATCAAGAGCATATGCTCTGTTAGTCATCTATTTCTGTATTCTATTTTGTTCTTTGGATTTTATTTCCATAATTGTACAATAGGTACATTGTACAAACCAAGTGGGGGGTGGGAGTAGAATCATCACTTGACCTATATTTGCCTTCGATTTTCTAGTTTTC
This sequence comes from Tanacetum coccineum, assembly GCA_026074375.1. Taxonomy (NCBI): domain Eukaryota; kingdom Viridiplantae; phylum Streptophyta; class Magnoliopsida; order Asterales; family Asteraceae; genus Tanacetum; species Tanacetum coccineum. Next base: position 68,779 of record BQNB010000301.1, read on the forward strand.
TTTCAAAAATTGTTCCAATTTAAAAAATTTTGACACGTTTTTCTTACTAAACTATAATTAATATTTGCTGAGCACACTATTACCCTTTATTTCAATTGGTGTGGATAAGCCTTATAATTCCGTTTTCATCTATTATACAAAAATCCACCAAAAATATAAGTGTGCCGGTAGTATTGTAGACTTTGAAACTTGCCCTTTACATAATTTCGAGACCTAATTGATTAGCAAGAATAGATTGTTCAAGAAGGCAACATTTAGGAATTTACCCCAAATAGCCTTTATGTGCGTGTTTATCGACTTATTACACTGACTAGTCGACCTCCGGTATAAAAACCCCTTGTTGCACTCAATTTTAGTACAAGATACCCCTAGATCACCTTGTCAAGCCAATCCTCTTTTTCAACCCTTTATGTATTTTTACACCATTTCGCCTTAGCTAACCCTGTAGTCTATACTATATTTGTGTTGAAATTTCTGGCTACTTAAGTCTATGGTTCGGAGAAATAGGTTTGGAAATTTAGCACTTTCGTGGAAGACTTATCGCTACTGATCTATAAAGACCCCTTTGTATCATCACTTTCGATATTGTTCATCTCAAGCGGGGGGATAGGTGTATTGTATCATATGCTGCAGGGGCAAGAATAAAAAGATATAAACCCCTGTAGCATATTCGTGATGGTTACGTGTTATAAAACTAACAAGTTGTAAAAGATATAAAGATGGTGCAACTATAAGCCATATGTGTGCTAAAAATGTAAAGGTGATGCAACTATAAGCTATCTGTTTGCTTAAAATGTAAAGATGGTGCTACTATAAGCCATCTATATGATTGTAAAGAATGGAGCTAGTATCCTATTATTGTGGATCAGATTTTCACACTTAGATACTTGGACTTATAGATGGATGGTAGCTGGTTATGACAAGCTTATTTATTTAAACTATTTGTTTTGTGTATTTTACTTAACACCAATTAATCTGTATCCCATGTCTTATCCTACCCTATATTATTCTCCAATCTAACCTTTGGTTTTGCTCGAATGAGGGAGTGAGCAATCATACATACCTCATCCTTAAGCCTGCGTGTGTCACCCCTGTTGCCTTTAAGAGCTGTTTAGACCCTAACTTTAGTTGGTGCAGATTTGTAAACTTTCTAAGCTTATGATATAATACATGATATGACAATGTAGTTGAGTGATCACCCCAAAATGAAACACTTAGACTAGTATGAGAGTTGAGTAATTTTGATCCCCTTTTCGTGAGGTGTTTGGCTTTGATGTTTTTTTGCATAAGTAGATTAGAAATTCATTTCTATGAGTTAAATTAGAGAAATCTTTTTATGAATTATTCTAACATGTCTACTTGAGGGCAAGTAGAAGTCAAGTGGGGGATATTTGATAACAACAAATAGTTAATACTTTTTAGTATCAAATTCCCTACTAAAATGCTTGTAATTATTGTCTAAAGCCTGAGAATGATACTTAATCACTTTATATTTCGTTTACAAGAAGAATACGAGCATTGGAGTAAGAGACGCATAAATTGGACATGGAAACGAGCAAATGAAGAAACTCAAGACAAATTACGACGTAACCACCCCGCAGGAGTTACGCCGTAACCACATTAAAGAAGAAATGAGTCAGCATCATTGGTTATGGTGTAACCACTTCATCACCTTTACGTCGTAACATGCACATTGAAGATAGATCACATATCCTAGTCAGCATTACGGCATAACCATGGCGATACGGTTACACCATAACATATTTTAAGCCTATATTCGAGATGCTCTCGTCAGCATGATTACGCCTTAACACACCTTAATGGTTACAACGTAACTAAATTGAAGTCTATCAATAGAGACCTCATTTCTGTATTTGAGACATCCAATTCCTAGTGGTGCAACCGATAACAAGAGAGGGAGGAAAAGCGACGACCAGTCCGGGTATAGGACAACCCTTTAGGGTCTGCCATGGTATTCAACTAGAGGATCACGAGCACTATTATAACACATCTGTAATTATACTTTACTCTTTATCATTAGATTTAGCAATATATTCAGTTGATGTTGTGATTCTTTATGCTTTATTTATTGTTTTTTGGCATTTAATTTGTTTAATTATCCTTTGTTTATTATTTCATGATCTTTCTGTCTCTATTGCAATTTTAGTTAGTTGCCTGTTTTTGTTTTGAGGTTGAGCATACGCTAAGGACTATATGATCCCAAAGATCCTAGCGCACAATTAAATGCGGTACGACCCATCCTGTTAGTTGTTGACTTACACTTTAGATAGTTCCGGCACATTACTTTAAGAAACCATTAATCACTGTGAACTGAGAATAGGTTAATTCTCCTTGTGAGTCTATTCCACTCAGTAAACATAGGTTGGGTTACAATTGCAAATTTAACCTAATGAATTTATACCTCTTTTAAGATTGCTATTAGACATTGCACTTAAGATCATTTTAATTGTATGTGTTCATCCTATCTAGCTGTTTTCCAATATACCAATTCCCTTTCACCAGTAAGGTTCTCCACACGAAAAACATCTTAATTAATCACAAAAATTCCAAAAATAATAATCAAATGATACATGTACTTACTAATCACTACACTATACACGATAGGGTACACTGCTCTTTAGTACATAGGAATAGTCGAGGTAGTTGGGGTTTTATAAATGTAAAACCTGACGTAGTTTCTTTTAAAGGAAATCACGCATCACATCTTATCCCTCTTTAGATTCACATCAAAAGGTTCGATGTAGGTGAACACATCTTCTCATAACAATCTTTATGTGTTCATTAACATATAGTGTCTGAGTACAATTTTTCTCAAGAATTTTTCAAGAAATTCAAAATCTTTCAAAAATTTTGTATACTCAACACTATCTCTATCCCTCATCAATTGAGGAGGAGCGAAGAGAAAAATTTCCAATTATAATCATGCAATAACCATTTTTCTCCCATGTGCTTTCAAAATTCTCAAATAGCCATTTTATTCCATTGATTTAAAAAACATCATATGGTATGCTATTTTTGAGGAGGAGAAAATTGGATTAAAATGGATTAAATCTTGATCGTCTTTGACTTAAGTGCGTATATCTTTCGACTAAAGTGCGTATCTCTTTCCTTCATGTGCGAAACAATTTCAAATATCGATGCACATGTGTATGGGTAGTATTTCTTAAAAGATAAAACTTTCAAATTGTTACACATTTTAATTTATATCAAACACTTTGATTGATTTTCAATGGTTTTATGGTTACGATCTTTATACCCAACAACCAAGTAATTCACGATGGCGATGAAGTCATAAGGTGGTTAAGGTTAGGTATAAGTCCAATGATCCAACCAGAACTAGAGGGATCTACCCAAGGACATTCCATTAGATAGAAATAGCAGTCCTTTAGTATGATATGGAGTTGAATGAAAATATGGGAATAATGTTGACTAAGGCATGAGTTAGCACTGGAACAATCACAACAAGGTGCTAGTAATGATGTCTTGGTAAACATTGAAGAGGTTGAAGAATGAAAAAGAAATGTAAGGATAAATGGTATAAAGAAAGAAGCCCTCTATACACTTTAGGAAGAAACCGGGTCAATACATATGCTATCAGAATCACACAGTTGATTGCTGGTATTGAAGATAGTCATCATGGACCCAGTGATGCAATGCACAACCCTCCCTAGCCACTCAAGGTCTCTTAAAAGACTCTTGTTTCATTTCCCATGAAGATTAATACATTTCTATCGGCTTTCTCACTTCGAGTTAGTTGACATTGAAAAGGTGGCAATCAGCTCCAGCCTCTGATCACTAAAACCAAAATGCACTTATTGAGTCTAGAGCCAAAAGAGATCATCAAAAAATCATATTAGGACACAATTCCAAAATACACTTGTTGTTCATAATCAAAGAACACAAGTGATATCTTAGAGTCCTACGTATTATCCTCGTGATCTTGCTAGAACATTCAGAGTGGTGCTCTTTAGCATTTCACAATGAGGAATGAAAATCCTTCTAGTGTCAACATCAAACAGCACTGCGGTAGGTGACTTGTGCGATCCTATATGGATCAAACTTGTGTCAACTGGATATCAATTTTGGTCCAGTCTATGAATTGACGACTCAATTAGCAAGATAGTAACTAACTGATTCACTCTTATCGTGCTGTCTGCTTTAAGACGTTTCGGTAATAAGAATAAGCAAGTACGGTGAATCTAATGCTTATGTGTTAGATGATCTAATACTTTAAGCTGGAGATCCTGTCAAGGAGATTCTTCTAAATTGAATCTACCTGATCACATGTTGGTCCTTACAGAACCGAAGGTTAACGCTACCTAATATTGATGAATGACAAAGCCATATTCGTCCATAACTGTGCTTATTACTAACCTTTAATTTCAGGTTTATAAATGGTGGTGTTATCTCATTCCAACTGAGTCAGATTCATAACCACCTGCTCATACTCAAGAAGTAAAGTTCCACGTAATCAAGAAAGCTCAAGATAAAGACTTTTGCTACTCTAATAATCAACATCTTCCTTGAAGACATAAAGAGTTCAAGTTAAGGTATCAAGGGAGAATGTTTTAAGGCTTTTAAGATTCCATAAAGTATGAGCATGTTGGTCCAAAGACATAAGATCGCAAGAAGGTGAAGTATTACAAGAAGTAATGATGAAAGATCTTAAAGGCAAAGTCAAAAGACAAAGACAAAGACAAAGAAAAAATCAAGATCAAGATCATAAGCGCATGATTGGAACAAAAGTAACTAGCATAATTATTACACGAACAAGACTCAAGATCAAGACAAGAAGACTCAAAGATCAAGTCACAAAGAGAGATCTCTATGATCACCCCGTAGGGTGAGATTGTTAGGAATTCTAAAAGTGTTGATCATTTATGAGATCTCAACGATCGTCCCTTAGGGGGAGATTGTTAGGAATTCATTTTTTAGTGAAGTGACGATCATTATCGATCTCACGAGCCTTATAATAGTTAGATGGTATCAAATGTGTAATAGTTGGTCAAATAGGCTAGTGTGTTAGGCTAAAGTATGTAATAGTCCTTAACCCAGTCCATGGACTGGCCTAAAGGATATATAAACAACCCTCTCTTCATATAGAGAGGGTGTAAGAGTGTGTGTTTTGTATGTGTAAGAAACCCTTTCAAGAGATACAAACAAGAACTTATCCAAACACCTCTCCACCAATCTTTTTCTCTTCTATATTCTATATTTATGTGAAATCGAAACTCTACAATGTCTAACTCTCTAGGTAGTATAAATACCCCCTCTCCACATAAGGAGAAGGGTTGGTTGTCTCATTTATATACTTATACTTTGTGATAATCCATCTACCTTCTTTATTTCATTATTACTTTCTCTCTCTAAACCCTCTTCTTTATCTCTATTTTGTTGGTTTCGTATGATGTGATCATGTGTTGGGATTAGAGTATTTTACGACCAACATGTGTAAAATTTAGATCGGGTAGATCGGGTTAGTATTTTAGGTGTGAAAATACGTGAGTGAGCGGTTAGTATTTTAGTCCTTATAATACATTTATTAGTGGTAGATTGGTTATAGCTAAGATTAGAACTTCATATTTAGCTTAGTGTCGGAAATTGGTATAAGCGACAATTGTACGTTTTTCTCCGCCAGAAGGAAGCTTGTTGACATAGTGAAGTGAACTCTCGAGTTGGGTACTCAGGAAATGGAGTAGGACAAAGAGGAGCTTCATTACAGAACCACTATAAATTCTCGTGTCGTGGTTTGATCTTTTTAACTCTTTACTATTTTCTTACATTTCATATTTCATAGTTAATATTGTTTTATTTATATATATTGTGTTCAATTGATCTCACGTAAACTTGGATCTAAGATTTTACAAGCTAATATAATTAAATTCAAATAGCGGTAAACTATTTACCTCCCCCCACCCTTTCTAGTTTCCACATGATCTATAAGACTCAAGAGTTTATGTGCAAACAACTCTTTCCTCCATGTGCAAAACAATTTCGAATATTAATGCACATGTGTAGGGGGAGCATTTCAAAAGAATGAAACTTTCAAAGTGTTAAAAGTTTTTTATTAATATCAAACACTTTGATTTATTTTCAAATTGGTTTAATGGTTTCGATCACTATACCCAACAACCAATTAACTTACGATGTCAATGAAGTCGTAATGTGGTTAAGGTTAGGTATTAGTCCTATGATCCAACAATAAACCTGAGGGATCTACCCACGAACATTCCATAGTTAGATTAGAAGTCCTTAGGTATGATTTGGAGATGAATGAGAAAAGGGAATAATGTTGACTAAGACATGAGTTATCACTAGAACAATCACAACATGGTGATAGTAATGACGTCTTGATAAACAATGAAGAGGTTGAAGAATGAAAAAGAAATGTAAGGATAAAGGGTGAAAGGAAAGAAACCCTCCATACACTTAGGAAGAAACCGGGTCAAAACATAAACAATCGGAATCACAAAGATGATGTATGGTATTAAAGAAAGCCATCATAGACCCAGTGATGCAATGCACAACCATTCCTATCCATTCAAGTTTCTCTCAAAAGATTCTTGTCTCATTTGTCACGGAGATACACACATTATCTATTGACATCTCATTCCGAGATTGTTGATATTAAAAAGGTGGCAGTCAACTCCAAGCTCCGATCACTAAAACTAAAGTGCACAAATTGAGTCTAGAGCCAAAAGAAATCAAATATAAATATCATCAGGACACAATGTCTTAAATATGCTTGTTGTTTACTAATAAGAACATAAGTGTACTAAAGACTACTACACATTATCCTTGTGATGTTGCCTGAACATTCAGAGTGATACTCTTTAGTATTTTACAGTGATGAATGTAAATTCTTTTAGTGTCAACATCAAATAACAGTAGGTGACATGGTAGATCTTGTAAAAGATCAAACATGTGAGAACTGGAAATCCAATGCCATCCAGGCTAATGATTTCATAAGAAACACCTAAAATTGTTGTTGTTCATTTCATAGTTTGCAACAATGATTCAATTATACTCGTCTGTTATTATTACTTGTATGTGAATCTGGATATAGGAACAGTTGTGGAATATCAAAAAGCTTCATTAGCGTCTCCTAACGTGTCAGCTTCAGATAAACCAAACTTTAATCTAGAAAACCTGTTAAGGAGATTCATTCATGAATCAAATCCTGATGACGTAGGTATAGTATTTATACTATAAAATGATCCTCACGGAACTGGAGGTTAAAGTTACCGAAACTTGACATGTGAACACGACACTCGTCCATATATGTTGTTTTATTGTTAACCCTTATAAATGCAGGTGCTAAAGATGGTGTAACTATGTCATTCAAGCTCCATCACATTCATAGCCACATGCTCATACATTAAACATCAAAGATAAATATATGATGAAAGCTCAAGTACATGTCATAATATTCTTTAGCAACTCTTATTATCAAGAACCTCATCAAAGCCAACAAGAACAAGTTACGCCATCATCAAAGTCAAACAAAGGATTGTTACTTTGGGAAAGATTGTTAGCCTTAATGTAGCATGGGAGATTGCTAGCTTTCAAGTCATGTATCAGCATGATGGTCGGCAATAGATGATGCAAGATTTAAAGATCTTAAAACTCAGTGTCAAAATATGAAGGCTCAAGATTAAAGATTACAAAGAATGAAGGAACAAGTCTACTACAACAAAGTTCAAGACCAAGACACAAGACTAAGAAAAAGGCAGAGTTCAAAGTCAACTCTTCAACAAAGATAACCTATACATCAGGGGAGATTGTTAGCCTTAGTAATATTATAGTCAAACAAGAATGTAATAGAGTTATGTTAGTACTTATCGGTCTACTTTGTAATGTTATGTAATAAACTAGTCTGGTACGCGAGCTTGGACTTTAAGCTAATATTGTCCGTGTTATGGGCCTTAAGCCCAACAATAATCCAAGCTTGACACGTTATATCAACCCTATGTGTCCAAGGGGTTTGCACTATAAATACCTCTCCCTAGCTTGTTAGGGAGGGTGAGTGTTGGTTAATCTTTTTATGCAATATCATTTTCCTTTTACCACCTCCTCTTTCTCTTTACCTTTTTCTCTTTAATTCTTCGCTTTCTCCCTATAATATTTCTTCCATGGATCATGTTACATATTATGTTATGGGGTAGATTTGGGTTCCTACAAAGACATCCACCTCATGTATACAGACCCACCTTGAATAGCCTCTTTAGGTAAATGCATAACCAAATGTATAATTATGTCAAAAAAAGCAGGAAAAAATTTATCTAGAAATTGCACAATTATATGGATCAATTGTTATTTGGCTTTCAACAAGTCTGAATCCATTAAAAGTCGTGCATAAATATGCTTAAAGAACGAACAAGGCTCAATTATTGGTGTTGAAATAGTTGAGTCCAAGTACGCTTAAGCTACAACACGAACCAACCGTTGCATCATTATATAACAGTCATGAGGCTTAGTGCCCGTTATGTTGTTATCTTTATCGGTTATTTCGGCTTAAAGTTTGATCCAAATCCATTAGGTAGTTTAATTCCTTTAATGAATTAACAAAGTATTCCTTTCTTTTCGGGTGTGAAAGAGTACTTGAGATGAGGGGTTAAGAACTTCTCGTTGGCTTTATTGGTGAACCACGGCTCTGATCGAATGTTCCAATCTTTCAATTCTTTTCTTACCTTAATAATGTTATTGACATGTCATTCATTAACAATGTACTTAACAAACTCTTGCATAATTTTTTTATCAATATGCATGACGTCCAAGTTGTGTTTTAGTGCAACAACAGACCAATATGGAACCTCGAAGAATATTTAAAGAGGGAAGGGGAGAGTGTTGTAGTGCAAGACCGTTTACTCAAATTCTTTTCTACTTTGGCAGTGAATAATATTAAAAGTAGGGAATGTGAGAGTGTACAAGTGCTCATAACACAGTACACCGATGAAACTACACAAGTAAAAAAGGCTTAATGAAGTCTAAATAATAACAGGGTTTGTTAATGGATTCAAAGTAATTTTACATGTGTAATTCATCTTCACAGACCTTCTCGACACTTGTGATGCGCTCATGGAAATAACACACATCACTACAAGCAGAAGAAACAACTTCGTAGGGTCGACCAATCATTGTCATGGAAAAAAATGACAAAAATACGAATGGGAGACTGTGGGATAATCCTGATAAGAAAGGATATGACATAAGAGAGAGATTGAGAGAGAGAGAGAGAGAGAGAGATTTAGTTCATATAAAGAGCAAAACCATGGCATCCTATAGAGTTTAACAAAGTCTCTAAATGACATTCTAACATTTGAAAAGGTAGGCTAAGGGTTTAACAAGCCTTCGAAATGGTGTCAAAGATACAAGACGAATTCCACGAAGACCATGCGTATAATACAAAAGCATGCAGAGAGCTAAAAAACTAAATAGAGGAAGGTGTCAAGTCTGGAATATTGGCACAATTGTTGAAAGGAACAAGGATAGGAAAAGGAAAGCCTAAGCAAATAGAAACCTAACTTTTAGAATGGCAGAAGCCTATGACTAGAGTGGAAAATAAAGTGGCAAAAATAAGGAAGAAATCTTAATGGTAGGTGGCGTGGGAAATAACCTAAAATGAAAGAGTCCTCCAAAAATCATGGGAGTATAAGGAATTATATTCCCCTATAACAAATAAAAACCTTCAAGTGATCTAAAAATGTAGAATATCAATCACACAACAATTTATGAAATAAACTATTTAAATCTAGAGAGAGAAAGAGTGGTTAGACACTTTAGAGAGAGAAAGGAATGTGTAATATGAAAATGAACTAACAACCCTTTCCATGGCATAGAAAGGCTATTTATATCCTTACATAGCCGGCCATGGGCCTGGGTGTTGGCCTAATTAGCTTAGCTAAGTTCCAAATATTAACTACGAGCTACTTAATGATATATTAAAAGTGACCGAGACTTTTTTGTATTTCAAACAATCTCCCCCTAAGGGAGGTCACTCTATTTTACAAAAACTTAATCTAAGGTATCTTGCTCGTATTCTTGAGTCTTTATCTTGTGAAATGTGTAGTGATCATATGACTTTAGGCTTGAGCTTGTTCCTTTAGCTTTACATATATGTGATCTCGAGCTTCTTTGAGATCATCAGCCAAATTGTTATCCCACTAGTAATACAAACACAACTATAATAAGCACACCAATAAGCACAATAAGCCGAAAATAATGAGAAGAAAATAGAGAAAGGAAATGGTAGAATATTAGATTAAGAGAGAGAGTTTGGTGGATCTTTTACACATGTGAAAGAACACATATAAATGACCAACACCCTCTCCATGTGTGGAGAGGGTTCCTTTTATACCCTTAGCCTTCTAGTTGGCACATGGGATTTCTAAATGGGTCGGGCTTGGCTTAACTTGGGCTTTGAACCAGAAACATAGACAACATTAGGTTACAAACCAAGCCCGTTAATACCCGACTAGCCTATTACATTACAAGACCTAATTTAACTTAATAAGACCAATAACATTCTTGCTTGACTTAATATAATTAAGGTTAATAATCTCCCCTAATTTTGAGGTCTTCTTTGATCTCCCTAACATTGACGATATGATGTTTGAGCTTCACCTTATTTGGTCTTGTCTTAGTCTTTTCTTATTTGTAATGGCTTTGCTCATTCATGCTTTGTGATCTTGATCTTGAGCCTTCGTCTTTTGACTTTGAGTTCTTGAGATCTTTATCTTGCATCATCTCTTTTACTTGAATCATCTTGATTTGACTTTCTTGATCAACTTGTGCTCTTGACTGACATACTCATACTTGTTGCATTCTTGTTTGACTTATATGAACATAAGGCTAACAGTCTTTCCAAAATACGATTCTTGATTTGACTTTGAAGATCTTTGAGGAAGTTTAGGATCAACAATCTTGATGACTTTTAGAGATCGAGTATGAGTATGTGGTAATGAATCCAACTTTGCTGGTACATGGTTGCAACACCGTCGTCTAATCCTGAAATAAGACAGTTAGCAATAAAAGATGAATTTGGCTTCGTCATTCATCTTGAGTTCAGTTGCAATAACCTCTGGTTCCCCGTTTTATAGTATAAATACTATACCTGTGATCAAGTAGATTCAAAGAATCTCCTTGACAAGGTTTCTATCTCAAAGCGTAGGATCTTCTAACACAGATGTATTAGATTCACCATGCTTGTTTGTTCTCATTACCAGAACATCTCAAAGTAGACAACACGGTAAGAGTGAATCAGATAGTTACTATCTTTCTGATTAAGTCATCAATTCATTTACTAAACCAATTTGATATCCAGTTATCACAAGCTTGATTCATATAGAATCTTGCAAGTCACCTACCAAGAGCTTGTTTGATGTTGGCTCAAGTAGGATTTCCATTTTCACTTTGAATACAATAATATCACTCAGACTTTTTGGCAAGATCTCAAGGACAAAAATAATGCGGACTCTTTGTTACATCTTGTGAACTTTATGGTTGTTTCAACAGTGTAAATGACATTGTGTCCTAATGAGATTTATAATTTGATCTCTTCTGGCTCTAGACTCGATTTGTGCACTTTGGTTTTAGTAATCGGAGGCTGGAGCAGACTGCCACCTATTCAATATCAACAATCTCGGAGTGAGATGTCAATAGATAACGTGTGTATCTCCGTGACAAATGAGACAAGTTTCTTTTGAGAGAAACTCGAATGGCTGGGAAGGGTTGTGCATTGCATCACTGGGTCCATGACGGCTTTCTTCAATATCAACAATCATCATTGTGATTTTGATAGATTATGTATTGACCCGGTTTCTGCCTAAGTTGTGTGGAGGGCTGCTTTGTTTTCACCCTTTATCCATACATTTCTTTTTCATTCTTCAACCCCTTCAATGCTTACCAAGACGTCATTACTAACACCTTGTTGTGATTGTTCCAGTGTTAGCTCAATCTTAGTCGGCATTATTCCCTTATACTCATTCTTCTCCAATCATACCTAAGGACTGCTATTTCTAACTATGGATTGTCCTTGGGTAGATCCCTCCGGTTCTGGTTGGATCATAGGACTTATACCTAACCTTAACCACCTTATGACTTCATCGACGTTGTGAGATTAATTGGTTGTGGGTATAGAGATGGAACCATAAAACCATTTTCTAACATTGTTATTTTCAAATACTCCCCCTACACATGTGCTCTGAGATTCGAAATTGCTTAGTACATGAAGGAAATAGTTACACTTAGAGTCTTAAAGATCACATTCTTCTATATCATATTTTAATCACGTTTTCTCCCCTTATTTTAAATAATAAAACATTTAGTATTTGAAATACTAATTGATTAAAATTTATGACATGAAAAATTCCATGAGGAGAAAAATTATACCACAATATTGCATGAAATCATTTTTCAGATTGCTCCCCTTCAACAGTATATGTGGGATACCAATATTTATTAAAACTTGACATTGGAATGAAAAGTTGATATGACACCACAAAATGTTGAAGACGGAGTGAGATGCCCTAGTGAACAATGTATATTATTAATTGACATTATAAGTTTCCACATTTTAATTTCATAAAATTTGTTTGAATACATAAAATTGACATTTATGAGATGTACCCAACACATTAAAAGGCTTTGTTTTAAAAGCTCCCCCTCAGTAATAGATTCACATAAAATGACATTCTGCGTAGCACAATTTTTTAAACATATTCGAGGAAAGGATTGTTGAACACACAAGTTTAACAAATACCACTTTTTATGGAAAAATACCACAAAATATATTGTAGACACTTTTACATTGAAAGTTCTTTTTGAAAAAGTACGTCCAACGATTTATAAAAACATGATAGAAGACTTCTCTTCTATTTTTAGAGTAAGCGCACTGAAGCGTACACTTCCTTATTACATTCACTTCATTTACACGCCCGTGTCGATGTTAATCAACATTTCTAGGTACGTAAATGTTATCGATTCCAAGAGACATGTCGAGAAGATTCTTTTTGGTATTTTTGAAATTTTTCTGATTTTATATTTTGTTTTTCTAGATTTTATATTTTTCTATTTCTTTTTGTTGTTTTTATATTTTTGTATTTTCTTTTTCAAAAATATTTATAAATCAAAATAAAGAGAAAAATAAAAATATTTACAAATTCGATGTTTCCATCAGCAGTGACAGATGTTGTTAGAGTTGAAGTTGATGAAGTTGAATCAGGTTGTTTTTGACGTTTATCGGATGCAGCAGCAGTAGTAACAGCGAAAGACTTTAAAACAACTTGATTTTCTCCATTGAGATATTCGTCGAACAAAGGACCGAATAGACTTTTCAACTCTGGCATTAACGTCATGACTATCATATTTAATGTAGGAACTTTTGTTGACATTGTAGTGCGAGGCTTGAACCATTTTGTTCAAACATCATTTGACATTAAGGTTCGAGGCTTGATCTGTTGTGATCAAACGTCATTTGACATTAAGGTTCGAGGCTTGATCTGTTGTAATCAAACGTCATTTCAATTTCATCATTTGTGAATCCACTGTGACACTGGTTTTTGAGATATCAGCTTTTTCAGCAACCACACTCTGAGATTTTCCTTGTTGACATTACATAAGGTACCTGCACTTAAATCAAGACTTTGTTCCTTCTGAACATTGATTGATGTACCTGCACTTAAATCCAGAGTTTGTTTACTTTCATGAATATTAGGGGTATCTATATTTAAACTGTGTGTAGGTTCACTGTCAACTTTGCTTGTGCAAGAATCGAATAACTTTCCTGTAGGAATCCACCTAAGACCAACAGATTTGAAAATTCTACCCGTGGGTTTCCACCTAAGATCAGATCTAGGAGATGTTTTCTCATACACAGCGGAAGTCTTATTAGGAGAAAACCTATGTCCTGTAAAGATCTGCCTACCAGGTTTCTGAGTATGACTCTTTTGATCTACGGGTTTGTTACTGTTTCTGGTCTTATGGGATTGAATCTTAGCACGTGAATTCACTTCCTTCAGGAGTTTTGTTATACAAGCATCATGATTTGCATTAAAGACACACTTATGACATGTAGAACAAACAAAGTGTTTGGAATCTGAGAAAGAACTAGAACTCTTAGAGTGATCTGCTTTGGGCACAGCCGTTATTGTTACGCAACTACTCTTAGATACAGGCAAACTCCTAGGTGTTTGATTGTTGCTCCTAGGTTTTGGTTTGCTACCATCAGCAGTGCTTTGAAATCTAGCAGAAGGTATCACACTAGTTTTTGAGTTCCTATCTCTTTCTTGTGTCTTTTTCCTAGCTTCATCTAGATAGTGATTATGAACCATGTCATTTGAACTAAATCTTGGCATGTTCTTAGAACTATTCCTAGATTCGCTAGATGCAATCATATGATCAGGTTTTGCAAAAACGGATTCTCTTCTCTTAGGCAAATAGTGTTGAGTTACTGGTCTTGACAAATTGTTATTCACATCAACTTGGGAGGCAAACCGTGGTTTTGACATTTGAGGCCTTTCAGATTTAAACGCATTCGGTTGTCTAACAACTGATTGGTTTCTTAGTGATTGTAAAACCGGTTTCCCCAAGACTGATGTTTTAGCAAACTTAGTATCTACACTATTTCCTTTTAACTTTCTTAAGTCATTTTTTAAAGCAGCAATTGCAAAAACCTTTTCTTGAATTTGAGCTTTTAAATCAGCATTATTAGCAAGCAAAGAAGTTGTCTGTTGAGGACTACGGGATGAATTAGAACTTGTGAGGACTAACGGTGTAAAACTGTTTCAACAATGAGGGTAAATAAGCTAATAAAGGACGAACTTTGAATTTTACTTTAAGTTCAGGGTATGTGCCAACTTGCAAAATTTTTTTCCTTAATAAACATTTTTCCCACCATTTTGTTCACCTTTTTCGTTTGAAAAAATACAAAGTAAGTTTCGATTGACAATTTAATCTTTTAAACTAGTTCGGTTATCGTCGATGTGAAGCGAATATACCACGTTGATCGAAAAGTTGTCACGATCACGATGGTATAAGTTAAACTTCTCGTAGTTAACCGTCACACGAATCCGTAAAACCGAAAAAAAATCTTAAACGTGTGACGTGTATAGATTTTGTTCGTGATTGATGGTAGATCGGTTCCCTATGAGATGTGAGTAGTTTGGTTCTTTATGAAATGGGTTGTTCGGTTTCCTTATGAAATGGGTTGATCGGTTTCCAAATGAAATGGGTTGTTCGGTTTGTAAGCAGTCTTGAGTTGTTCGGTTCCAAAATCTTGTGGTTGTTCGGTTCTTTCTTGAGACAAGTTGTTCGGTTCGACAATATATCGAACACCTTGAACGCGGCTTTCTTCGACTCTTGTTTCAGGCAAGTTTGAACTTGTTTCGTTCCACAAAAACGTGACCACAATCAGGATAAACCAACATAGAATAAGCTCTTTTACTACCTCAATAAGCTTCGAAAAATAAGCTCAGAGCACCACAAGAATAAGACACTGAAGAGAAGAGCAAATAAGCTTTTCACAAGGAAATACGCAGCGAAAAGTAACATAACAGGAAACAAAATGATTTGTGATCAAAGAAAAACTTATAAAAGAAACAAATACAAACTTAGTAATTTTGCAATCTTTGACAAACCAAAATGCACCCTTATAATAGATGTAAACTGTTTAATGTAAAAGAATGTTTTGGCCCAACTTTTTAATTTTGAACAGCCCAAATGTCTAACAGTTATAATGAAACAAACATTTTGATAAACGAAAAGAAAAAAAAAATTGACGAATGTAAATACGCTACGGAAAGAAGAAAAAAATAAGCCGAGAATAAAAAAAATAAGCTCACTAAGCCGAACCTAATAAGCTATAAGTAAGCTTCAAATAAGCTAAAAAAAATCAAACCACAAAATCACTAAACCCATCCCGTAGCTAGTGATACCAAATGTTATCCCATACACTTAACCCATATCACAACAATAAGCCATACCAATAAGCTTATAAGCTAGAAAAGAGAGAAGGAAAAATGAAAGATTTATTAGAGAGAGAAAGTAGAGAGTGGAAGATTACACACACAAGTGTAAGAAATGGTAACCAACACCCTCTCCATGTGTGAAGATGGTCTTATTTATACCCAAGGCCACCATGGGCTCGTGGGCTTTTTAACTTGGACCGGACTTGGCTTATCTTGGACTTTGAGCCCGAAACATGGACAATATTAGATTATAATCCAAGCTCATTTAACCCAACTAGCCTATTACTTAACAAAACTACTTACGACTAATAAGACCGATAACATTCTTGTTCGACTTAATAAAATTAAGGCTAACATCAAGCCTTAAGCCCAAGCTTTGGTCTATTGCGCGGCGTGGAGGTCACGCCTCGCGCCTTTGCAAGCCTTTTAGAACCATGCTTATAACGAACAACAAAATGCGGTTTATGTTGAATAAAAATTGAAGCAAAGCGCAACTAATATTTAAGGGAAAGAAAACAACTTATAATAAAATTTAGCAACCAAAAAATACAGTTCATATTAGAAAAGAATGTAAAAATGCCACTACCTACAATGTTTGAAAAATTATACTTTTGCCACATGAGTGACACCCTTTCAGATACTATACTTTTGTTTAAAGTGGGTATCTGTCTAAAAATGCCACTACCTACAATGTTTGAAAAATTATACTCTAGATAAAGAAAAATAACATTATAAAACTACAAAACAAGACAAAAGTACCACTCATATAAATTTGACCTCATATGGACCCGTAGTTCAAGTGATAATATATTTTTATTTTATAATAAACTCATCATTTTCCTCCTCTCTATCTTCTTCTTTCTTAAAAAGCTTTACCAAAAACCTTAAAACCCTTCATAAAACCAGTTCTTTCTTCGCTTTTTCTCCACCATCTTTTAGGTTGGGGGCATTCTGAGTTTTTAAGTGGTGGCATCACGATTAAAGTCCTAAAATTAAGCTTAAAAACTATGATTATCGAAGAATCAATGGGGGGCAATTGCCCCCCTATTTCCTTAATGGATCCGCCCCTGGGTGTGGAGAATTGTGTTTGTGATCTGATTATTTAAAAGTTAGTGTTTTTTGTGATAAAATAAATGAGAAGGAATTGCGTGGGAGAGAAAAAAGATGATACAAAGGTGAGATAAAACATGGCTGCGATGAAGATATATGAGAGAAGTTACACAGATATAACATGGGAAACTGTGTTTTTCTGACAGGGAAATAATCTTGTGTTTAGCATCTCACAATAAAAATACACGTGTATACTTCACATAACTTTTTAAAACTGACGGTTGAGTAGTTTCTTGATCTAATGGTTTAGATTTACCAAAATATGATTCAACTCACAGCTAATATTTTGAATTATTACTGATAGGATTAAAATCTCGGAGATGCAACGGCTGAGACGAGTCCTTTAAAATTAAGAATCGATGGCAACAATAAAATGGGAAATTTCTAAGAAGCATTTCTATTTTAATTTTTTTACGAATTTAAAACTCAAAAATAAATTGAGAAAAATTAGTCATACCACAAATCTACTTCATGTAAACCAAAATGTGTATAAAATGATTGCAAAATTATCGCAAGAATTTATACCCTTGACACTTTTTATATTAAACTTATTGTTAACCTATTATACATTAGGCGCGCAGACGACACCGTTCTAGACATAATTAATGCCAAACGACGTCGCTTTGTTGTTCATATGTCGTTTTGGGTTTTAGTGGGACATTTTTGTTTTTGGGTTGTAATTGGGTTCTTGGCTGATATTCCTTTGCTCGATTTCGTAATAAACTAGGGGCGGGGAAGTGTGTGTCTTTGTTATTAACTATGTAAAAGCTGTGTATCTTCTTCAACACATACATGTCTAATGATGCCCTTTGTGTTAGATGCTCATTGTGTTAAAATACATGCAGTCCTTGGTGCTCTCTATACGTTCGGCTGTTTTTTCTATCTTAGCTCGATTATATTTAAAGGATAGGTGATTGTTTACGGGTTTGGGTGATTCATAGACCTAGATACGATTTGATTACTCAATGTAAGGTATGTAGGTATTCTTTTTTTACTTTGCATGCTATTATTGGATTCGTGGATATGTGTTTGATTTTACATGGTTTGCTATAAGTTTTGTTTTATTGGGTGACGATGATTATTTGATTTTATACGCTTTGTATGATTTGTGGTTGTAAGTCTTTTGCAATTTCTTTTAAAGCTTCATTTTGCTATCAATAAGTTGTGATCAATATTTCTGTCTAAAATTGAAATGCATCTCTAACTGTATACGACTGTCTGTCGTGTTTGTTGCATTGTGTTTAAAATTTGAGTTAGTTAATATATAGTTAATGATTGCGAAAAAAGATATTTGTCTTGAGTTATTTGATGATAGAATATGATCAGAAGTTTATGCTACAAATAAATTGTAAACACTGACATGCAAATCTTATTGAACACAGGAGATAATTTTTTTCTAAAACTTATGTGATGATACTATCTTTTGGGGCTTTAATATAAAAAATTAGGATTAAGCTTTATGGATGTATGTTTGTGTTTGTTTAGGTTTTTAGATATCTTTTATAATCTGATATGCCGTCATTTGCGTTGAATTTCTCTATTTTGTGTAAACTGTGGTCGTAGGTGCTTCGTTCTAGCCTTTAAAGTCTGATGTTTGCTGGTAAATGATTATTTATACCCAGAAATTTTGTCGAAAAGTAAAATGCATATTTAAGTTGGCATGTAAGATACGTCTAATGGATGGTGCCATAATTAATATGGTTGTATATTGTGTTTCAAGCAATGTATGTAAAAATATGGTTCATTAATATATAACCGCTGATTAAGAAGCAATACAAAGTAAATGAATCCTAATGTTGTTTGATAACATCAAATAGTTCATACATTTTGGTATCAATTTCTCTTATAAAAATGCTCATAATTATTGTATTTCTATACAAATATGTACTTAATTGTTTCATGTTGTAGAATTTAGGTAAATCTGAGCATTCGAACAAAAATAACGGAAATGGAAGGGTGCGTGAAGAAATATGCACAAGTTGTTGTTCCAGACCCAAGTTACGGTGTAGTTAGTTCAAAGGAACTACGTCGTAACCTTTTTTATGCTCGACCCATAAAGTCTAATCAAGTTGATAGTTACGGCGTAGTTAACCCATAGGGTTTACGCCGTAACAAGGGGGTGAAAATCACTTCGAGAGTTTCTATGGCGTAACTCATGCCTTTGGGTTACGCCATAACTATGGCAGGTCTAGAGGATACATGTGCACTATGGGGGTTACGGTGTAACTCCTCACTTAAGGTTGCGCCGTAACTTCATAGAGTCTATAAATACAATCCCTAAATCTACTGATTTTGTTATTCACTTGATACACCACTCATCAGGGACGATTAAGGCTCCAAGTCAAGGGATTTTCAGCTCTATTCCACCACTATTCCAAAGGCAGATTCCGCTTCAATCATTGTTCTTAATAATCATTCATTAAGTAATTGTATCAACATTAATGTTTAATTAATCCATGGTTTTTTACATTATGATTTCTACAATCTATAACATGAGTGGCTAACCACTTCAAGTGTGTTAGCCTAGATATGTATCTATTGTTTTTTTGATGTTTATTTTTTAGTTTAATTATCATGTTGCATGGATACCCTATTTACTTGTTGATCGATTCCTACGTTTTGGTAGTGCTAAGGCTAGTGTAGAACCTATTAGCTAGTGATTAGGCTTGAACAATTGAAAGGTAGTCTAATAGGTTACAAGAGATAGAATGAGATCTGTTTTGAGTGTATAGGTTGCCTATATCACCACCTGAATTAGATTAAGCACCTATAAAGCGCAAGAAATCCTTTTGTTAATTGACACCTAACCACCTGAATTAGATTAAGCACCTATAAAGCGCAAGAAATCCTTTTGTTAATTGACACCTAATAGGAGGATTTAATGTCGAGTAGTGGGATTTTTGACATTATACAAGTCTTTAGAGTAGTTGGGGAGGGGGGGGGGGGTTAATGACTATGAACTAGATACCCGACTTCCGTGAACAATGCCGTTGAGATCATAGGAATTATAGGTTAGGTTGCAAATATAAATCGAGCCTAATGATATTAGAACCACCATATAAAACGAGAATTAAACATTTCACTAGGAAATAACATCATTACATTAATAGATTAGTAACTAGGTTAACACGCCTTTCCGTGATTATATCTTCCATTTCATTTCCGTATTTTATTTTTCTTTCATTTTAATCATAAAACCCAACTTTTAAATGTGACAATTGAAATTCAGATTTTAGACCAAACACTTACCTCTTGTGACGACCTCGGATTTACAAAAACCTACACTATACACGATCGGGTTCTCTGCCCGTGAGTGTATTAGTAGATCATATGTAGTCAAGTTAACATAAATATTAAAACCTGATCTATTAAATAAAATATGCATCAAGTTTTTAGCGCCGCTGCCGAGAAGCTAAACTGGTTTTTAATTTGATACTATGTACCAATTTTGCATTCAAAATTTCAAATTATGTTTTTGTTTTTACTTCTATTTTATTTTATTTACTCAGTTTGTTCGCGTTGATCTTCACGTAGCGAGATGGGAGACGTTGACATCAACATACTCACAATGGAGCAATACTTTGCATTAACCCAAGGAAACCAAGTACCAGGGGTGGTGAATCCTGAGAATAGAAACAATGTTAATTTTAAGATCAATGGCCAGTTCATGAGAGAATCAAGGGAAAACACTTTTTTCGGGACAAGAGTGATGATGCTCATGAACACGTGGAGAGAGTGTTTGACATTGTTAGTCCTTTTTAGCATTCTAAGCGTTTCTCATGATGCGATTGTGTTGCGAGTATTTTCTATAATACTCATTGGAGTTGCCAAGAGATGTATTGATATGAGACCTTCAGGATCAATCAACACCTGGGACCTTCTTGAGAAAGCCTTCATCCAAAGGTACTATCCTCCTTCCTAGACCGCCAAACAACTTGAGAAAATTCATAACTTCAAGCAGGAGGGCGACGAGACATTGTACCAAGCTTGGATAAGGTACAGTGACCTTCTGTACAAATGCTCGACACATGATTTGAACAGTAAACAAAAGGTTAATACCTTCTACAAAGGGTTGGACATTCCGACTCGCTAGATGCTTGCTTCTTAGGGGCCGATCCCTGGAATGATACCAACCCAAGCATTGGAGTCAATTCAAAATATAGTTGACCATTCACAAAAATGGCACGATGGGTCTAGTAATAGGAGGACAAGTAGTGGTAACTCAGATGGTGTTGCTGCTATCACAAGCAAGCTGGATAGTCTTGGGCATGACATGAAGAAGATTAAGGAAACTGTGCATGCTATCCAATTTGGCTATGGGATTTGTGGAGGAATGCATCTCGACAAAGAATGTCAACTTAATAAAAAATTCAAAGGAGCGAAAGAGGTCAAATACGACGAGTTTGGAAGGTATTTTCCAAACAACGATGGAAATGGAGCTAGTTATTGTATAGGTCCACCTGGATACTACACGTGTGTGGACAACCGTCTACCTTTTGGCGAGAGGAAACCGAGCCTTAAAGAAATAATAAACAAACACATTGAGGAGTCAACAAAGAGGAGAGCTGAAATCAAAGAATAGATGAAGAAGCTTGAAGAGAACACGAACATGAACATAAGAAATCGAAACGCCACACTCAAGAACTTGGAAACATAAATTGAACAATTAACAAAAGATTTCCAAGCAAAGGTTGCTAAGGAAACACCAAGCACTTCTACCCTAATTGGTCATTGGAAAGCCATATTCGTTAACAACGGGACCCCGAGTGTTGGTTCTTGTTTTAATTATACTAACGAACTCCTAGGAATTTCTTTTGTTTATGATGATGTGCATGTAAAAGGAGGAAAATAAAGGATCATCAGGAGTTCTGCTATGCAAACTACCTCCAATAGAGTTAAACCCGAGAAGTTTCACTCTTCCATGCACTATTGGCAGTTTAAATATGTATGTGCTAGCAGATTTTTGTGCTAGTGTCAATATCATGCCATTTTCCATGTTTAAGAATTTTAAATTAACCAATCTTAACGAAACAACAATGCTTGTTGAAATAGCTTATATGTTAAAAAGGCTCCGAGGGGAATAGTAGAAAACGTTCTTGTAAAAATTGATAAGTTTGTATTCCCCTCTGACTTTGTAACTATAGATCTAGTAGGAGATCCTCATATGATGATATTAGGTAGACCATTCGTAACAACTATGCATGCTCGCATAAGTGTTTTCCATAGGGAAATTTCTTTGGGAATAATAGGAGATGATAAGATTTTGTTTGATATGAATAGGAATGTTCACCATCCACCTAACCGTATAGAAAAAGTTTGTACGATCAAGACAACCTAAGAGGAGGAATCCTTTGATTTATTAGGAATTTCTAAAGATTTATTCACATATGACTCCCCCTTGTGTGTTAAATTTGAAAAATATAACTATGTGTATGAAACTAATGAAATCAACGAAGATGCCTTCATTTGTGATGATAATGTGCAGGTACCAACCACGAGGAGCAGAGGAAGTACTAAAATGGATGAACCTGGAACTACCACGTGGAGACTACACTCTTGTAAGCCTATTCGAATCAAGAAATAGAGGTTCACTAAGCTTTGGCCATCTTGTGACTTAAATTTTAAAGAATGCAATGGAGGGGATTCAATTTACAGAAGGAATAAAGATGACATACCTATACAATGGTATTGTTTTGTGATCATCAAAAAGGGAAATTAGGTATGATGACATCAAATTTTACGACTGGAGGAAAATAAAATACGAAAACTTAAGGATAAATGAAGCTACCAGAGAAAGAAAGTATCTCAACTGGTTAATTCATAACCACGAACACACGAAAAATCCTTATGAAGAAGAAAGCAAGTCAAATTTTTTTATGGCGCAACTCTATCAGGAGAACTACGTCGTAACTCCAGGTCAAAGTTCAGATCAGCATGGCTACCCATCATTAAACATAAACTCATATTTTGCTAAATCCACATGGGAAGGCCCTAACAAACCTAGGCCTCGATATTTTTCATTTAAAGAATGGTTAAAAGTTAAGTTTGGACACATAAATGTTGACCAATCACTAAGAAATATTGTGTGCAATGAATGGGTATATGATAGCTATGAAGAAGGTTCGAACACTTCGGGTATAAGCAATGAGTCGTATTCAAGAGATTTCAAGAAATTTAGTTCTGATTTTAGAAACGAGATTATACAATTAGCAGACGAATTTGAGCTCGGGATCGGGAAGAAGGGTTATATAATACAAGATATTTAGGAAAAATGTGAACAAGTATGTGACAAAACACTTGAATCATGGTATGAAGGAGAAGAAAAGTGAGATTGCTCCATGAATGGGATACATTACGATCCGCCCAAGTTGAGTGTGAACGCGTTTTAAGTAAGACGGTATTCATTTGGTGACGTGGAAAAATTTGTATGTGTCAAAAATAAAGAGAAAGAAGAATTACCAATAAGTAGGTTGAATGGGTCGAGGTTCAAAAGTGAGATAAGGAAAGAAATGGACCTGGCTGGACGAACCCAAATAAAAGACGTAGACCCAGAATGAGTCTAATTTAAAGTCTCGTTAATAAACAAAAGTGCTTGTCGAGAGAGAACCCATCCTCTATCCTTTTGTTTTATTTAATTTTATTTTTGTATTGTGTTCGGTTTTATGTTTTCTTCATTATTTTTGCAGGTTTCTACAGCAAGGAAAGACGAATGAAGTCGTCTAAGCACATAATTAAGTTGAAAATTTTAGGACACAACTATAGTAGGTAACTACGTCGTAACTAGTATAAACAAATTACGCCATAACTGGTTCCCATTTTTACCATTTGCCTAGTTCTAATTAAATATGGCGTAACTGACTCATTTTAGTTAATGTAGGAATCCCAAAGACTATATCAATTCACACATATAAGAAGAGAGAGAGAGAGAGAGAGAGAGAGAGAGAGAAAGAGAGAGAGAGAGAGAGAAAGAGAGACTAGATTGGTGGAGGTATTTGAATAAGCACTTGTTTATTCATAAGGGAGTGAGAGAGTCTTTCTCTTACACCTTAGAATAACACATACTCACACCCCTCTTTCATGAGGTGGGAGAGTCCTTTTATAGCACAAGGCTCTCCCTACACTTTACCTCATGGGACGATGTGGGATAGTTTCACTACCATCTCACGTATTCTTGTAACTTAGCCTATTTTACTAACTATTACATGCTAACCATATATCTATCTATTACAAGACTCATGAGATTAATAATGGTCGTCACTTCACTAAAACTGAACTCCTAACAATCTCACCCTAAGGGACGATTATTGAGATCTCTCTTAGATTAGAGTAATGCTCAACACTTACTGAATTCCTAAACCCCCCCTATGGGGTGATCATAAAGATCTCTCATTGTGACCTTGAATTTTGATCTTTGATGCTTCTTGTCTTGATCTTGAGTCTTGTTCGTGTAATAATTATGCTATTTAATTTTGTTTCAATCATGCTCTTGTGATTTTGATTTTGATATTTTCTTTGTATTTGTCTTTTGTTTTTAGACTTTGCCTTTGAGATCTTTCATCATAGCTTGCCTTGAATGTATCTTGATTTGTATTCTAATGATAGACTTGATGCGTTTGTGTCACACCCCGCTAAAGCAGAAACACGAGGTGCAACAGCTCATAGTACATCGCATACGATATAGATAACACCATACATGAATTAACTGATTACAAGTTTACAACATGTTTGATATAGTTTGAAAGACAAGGCATTGTTTTTAAAATATAACATAAATGGAAAGCGTCCATGAAAATGCCTTCCTAAAATGTCCACTTTACTGAAGTGTTGGGATGTGCTCATGTCATACGGATAATTATACGGTTAGAAACGTGAGTCTACGGGGTCACACACGTATACACTTAGATATCATTCTATTAGTATTTATAATAATATAATTTTATATTTATTATATATATTAATATATGATCCGATGGTAGAATACTAACGATCGTTAATTAGTTCGTTTACGAATAATTAACTATAATGCTTTTTAATTAATGTGTAATTAAAATTTAAAAGTAATTATACATAAATATTAGAAAAGTCAAAAAGTCAACACCAAGGTTTGGGTTGGGGGACGATCGGCCTAAGGCCAAAGGGGGGGGGGGGGTTATTGGTTTTGAGTTAGCTTTGGCCCTAAGCTAAGTGTTTTAGGTATGCCCTAATTAATCTAGTATATAAGGAGGGGTCATTAGCTTATATCCCTTCTCTTCTTCCCCTCCCTTTTTGGTCAAACACAACAAACACCCCACGAAGGAAGTTTGAGCTTTGATCGAAGTTCTTGTATTCTTGTTTAGTTGGTTCATGAAACTAGCATTCAGGTGGTATTGGTTAACGTGCAGTGTGGATACACGTAGAGGTTGCTTACTTTAGCAACTCGAAGGGTTTTGGTTTTGCACGTTTAACACACGTGCGTGTTCTCGAAGAAGTTCTCGTTTCTTCACTAGTTTGGTTGCTAGAGGTAGTTTTTCTTTTATGTTTTTTATGTTAATTATACTTTCTATATGTGTTTAATTTCCGCTGCGTAGCTCATAGAATATTATGTGTAATATTAGGGTTATTAGATAACCATTTCCAACAGTGGCATCACGAGCCGTTCACATAGTTTTATAATTACATAAAAACGGTAAAAACGCTTAAAAACGCTTAAAAACGCATATCTTGTGATACTTTATCGCCTTTTATGTGTAATCTTTTTTAGGAATTTATTTAGTGAAATAAAACCCTCCTAATTATCACATAAATTATGTAAATATAAATATGGTAAAGGTTTTTACATTATTTAACACGCTTATTATGTTGCTTGGCTTATGATTAGCGTTTATAGACTTATTGTTGCTTATTTGTTGTTAATAAATTGTTAACCATGTGTTACGTGCATGTATGATGAGGTGTCATTTTATACACTTTTTCGGGGTCATTTAACCCCCTAAATCATGAAAATATCTCTAAAATACGTGCTTAATCATTTCTTTATGTGTTTTTAGCACTTGGACAACATTCGGAGGAAATACATCTGACTTGGGCTCATTTTGGGAAGAAACGGGACGAGATTGCAACTTTACACGAAGAGGCTCAAAAATTGCATACAGTGCGTGGAGACGACGTCAGGATTTCTAGTGACAGCGTCAGGATTTGCAAGCGACGGCGTCAGAATTTTGGTGACGGCGTCAGGACTTAACCGACTTAATGAAGCCCTAGAAGATTCGGCGGGGCGACGATGTCGCAACTTTCAAGCGACGCTGTGAAACACGTTTGGTTACCTATACGATTTTCACATTAGTTTGTAGATTTAATTTAGTTATTTAGTTTTGTTAATACAAATAAGGTCCTAAAAATGTTATTTATACTTTATCGACTACTCTACGTTTTTGAAGATGAAAAAAATGTAAAATCGTCTACGATAAAAATAAACGTTTGACGCGTTATTAACGGAAATTTCCTTTCAAGTAAAAAATCTCACTTAAGGCATGAATAAACAAAATCATTAAACATTGAGTAATGATCAAGAAAATATTTTTACTTAACCATTACATTTCTACAAAAGTATTTTTACAAAAATAAAAAAAATACAAAACATTTTTATTTATAAAAGAAATGTTTTATTTATTTATAAAATTTTGAAACTAGTTTTTCCTCCAAAACAGAAGGTTCTATTTACCCAGGTTTCAACCTCCACACTAAATGTCAAAAATGGAGGTTTTATTCATAGGGGTGGCCCCTCTGATTGGCAAGACGGTCAGATATATCTGCGGGACGTTAGGACCGTCGTCAAGAGACATTGCCATTTGTTGGCTATAAATGCTGCATTATTCCCTGCAGATTTTCACACCTCTTAGCATGAATTTTTCAGATCTCTTTCTCTCACTAAAACCTTCTTTCTCTATCTAAATGATATTGATACTACATAAGTTTAATCTTGTTCAAGGCTCGATTAATTTCCATCTTCTTCCTTCTTCTATCAATTGCAATAGAACAACACTCGTATTGCAAGAAATGAAGTTGTTATAATTAGTTAATTTCTTCATCTTCTTCTAAGATCCAAACCTCTATTTTATTGTTCTTGTATGGTTGTGTAAGATCGGATAGTGTATAAATCCGATAGTGTAGATTGTGTGTTGGTTAATATTTTAGTCCTTAAAATATATTGGTGAAGTGATAGATTGGTTCTAGCTAAGATTAGGACTCGACATTTAGCTTAGTGTCGAAAAACAACGTAAGCGCCGTGTTATACGGTGTTTCTCCAATCTAAAGGGAGCTTTGTTGACATAGTGAATCTCGAGTCGGATACTCAGGGAAGTAGCGCAAAAAAGAGCTTCGTAGCCGAACAACTATAACTCTTGGTGTTGTGGTTTGATAGTTCTTTCCCTTTTCTCGTTTATTATGTTTTTCATATCTTTCATTGTTTATATTGTAAATGTGAGTAGATAGATTTATTATTGTTTCATATTGTTGGTTGATTGAAACATACAACTCGAATCTAATTAATTTTGAAACAAACTTTTAAAACTCTAATTAATCGGTAAACTATTCAACCCCCCATTTAGTTTCCATAATTGGTATCAGATGCCAAGTTAATCAAGGTTTTAAATTATATTGTATTTAACGCTTGGATTCGATTTATGGGACTTCCGAAAAAAATTATCTAGAAGGGTAATCTATGCAAAGACCACCACTTTCGGAAAGTGATAGTTTTATCTATTGGAACTTGATCTTTGGCATGTTATTACCAACGGTGATTTTCAACCTATTTAAAACAATTCAAAAACCAAACTTGATGAGGTTATCCCTTTTGAAAATCAAAACAATGAGCTTAAGAAAAGACTTGCAAAAAATAATGAAGCTAAAATGGTTATTTACAATGCTTTGCATAGAAAAGAATTTGAAAGAATTTTCATATGTAATATGGCAAAAGAAATTTGGAAAAAATTGTTAATCACCCATAAGGTAATAGCCAAGTCAAAGATAACAAGATTGACCTTTTGGTACAACAATATGAACAATTCGTCATTTTCGAAGACGAATCTATAGATGTGCTTTTGCTAGATTTAATACCATTATTACTAGTCTAAAAGCTCTTGATGAAGGTTACTCTAGCAAGAATTATGTTAGGAAGTTTCTTAGGGCTCTACATCCTAAATGGAGAGCCAAAGGTCACAACGATTGAAGAGTCGAAAGACCTTAACATCACTATCTCTTGTGAAACTCATCGAGAACTTAAAGTTCATGAGATGACATCAAGAAAGTATTCCAAAAAAATAACAAAAGCTATAAGGAGAAAGAGGATCTCTTGCTTCAAAGGCTAAGATGAAATCTAGCGATGAAGAATTTTTGACTTCGAAGTGAAGTCGAAGAGTACGCCCCACATGGCGGTTTAGAGACTTCAAGAAGTTCTTCAAGAGAAGAGGCAGATTCGTAAGACAACCACAGTTTGACAAAAGACATTTTAAAGAACGCCGAAGGACGACAGAATGGCAAAAGTGTTGGAAGTCGTTTTAGATTGTGGAGACCTAATATCATCTTATTGGAGGGGGGGGGAAAAAAAAAATGGGTTCCAAAACCATCCGAAGACTAAGAACCAAAGAGCATTCATTAAAGCTCTTTGAAGTGATAGAGGTGAGGAAGTAATGAAAGCAACAGAAGAAACATGTCTCGTGGCCTCATGCATTATTGAGGTACGTTCGATCCTCTTTACTTTAGTGGTGGAATTTTCTTCGGTAGATGACATTATGTTTGATAGTGAATATTATAAATTCAAAAAAATGAGTCTAACGATAATATTTAAGAATAAACATTTAAAAAGTGTTAGAAACAAGTTAGAAAAAGAACTTAGTGAATTAAAAGAAAAGTTGTCTAAACTCGAGAAAAACAAGGGAGTTGATCTCGAATATACAAAGTGTCAAATACTTAAAACCGACAACGAAAAAAATTAAAGAGGAAGCTTTTAAGCTAACTCAATTTGAGAAGAGTACACACTCTTTAAATGAAATGTTGAGTAACTAAAAACCCTCCGAAGATAAAATCCGAGTCTAGGGTTTACAATCATTTGAAGCATCATAGCGGGACTAAGGAAAACAAAATTTATAAAACCTCTAAATACAACGTCCTTTGGTGGCAGCCCCCAAAGCACTATGGGCGGCCCCCATTAAGCACAGATGGTCCCCAAAGCAATTAAGGGACCGCCTGTCTGTTCACCAGATGTCAAAAAATCTGTTTCTTTTCAAAAATCCATTTTTGGTCTTAGACCAAAACATATAATGGTAAACAATGTTAAAGTTCCCGTTGCTAGTGATAATGAAGTTAAACAATTTTATAAACCATCGTTAAACCCAAGGTTGCTTTTCGAAACCAAACTTTACGTCAAAAACTCCACCTCCTAGGAGAGTCAACAATTCTTATCCTCGTTTTAAGACACCACAACCAAGAAGAAATGTTGGTCAATAAAACCAACCTCATGGATTTCCTGTAACTTAGAATATTTCAACCTCAAAGTTACATGCCATGGGGAATGTGTCCTCCATTTCCACATCCCAATTAAATGTAACAAATGCAAGGGATGTTTAGCACTAACAACTCTGGACCTATGAGTTTATAGGGGACCAAATATTTTGCGTTTGTTGTCTTATATAAATTGATATGCCCTTGGCGTTGACTTGGAACCCGATGACGTGGATTAAAAGATAGAGAATGCTACTAATCACATGACGGGCACCAAAATCTCTATCCACTACAAGGCATACAATGTAGGTAATGTCATTTTTGGTAGTAATCTTCGCTGTAACATCATTGGCAAAGGTATGATCTCTCATGGCTCACTTAAAATTGCTAATGTAGAGCATGTAGATAATTTAGGATTTAACTTGCTAAGTGTAGGTCAAATATGTGATAGTAAGTGTAAAGTTATATTTTTTGAAAATGATAGCGAAATTGTTAAGGAAGGTAAAGTCATAGGTAGAGGTATTAGAAAGAAAGGCTTATACGTGATGAAATTAGGAAATAAGCCTGAAGACAAAATTTGTCTTGTAACGGTTGATGAAAACTCCACTTTGTGGCATAGGAGGTTAGGTCACGCTAATATGCGTCTCATTTAATTGTTAGCATCTAAGGAATTAGTTAGGAACTTACCTAAGCTTAAGTTTGATCAACATTTTTGTGATGCTTGCAAAATTGGAAAACAAGCTCACGCTAGCCACAAAGCTAAGAATATAGTCTCAACGACTAGATGCTTAGAACTTCTCTATATGGATCCTTTCGGTTCCATCTGCCGTACGAAGTTATGGAGGAAACCTCTTTCAATTTTAATTAGTTGACGGACTATTCTAGGTATACATGGACAAGATTCCTTAGAACTAAAAACGAAGCCTTTGAACAATTTGAAATATTTAGTAAGAAAATACAAAACCAATTAGGATGTTCTATAGTGTCAATTAGGACGGACCACGATAAGGAATTTGATAATGAAGTGCAATTTGGAGAGTTTTGTAATGCCAATGGTATTACACACAACTTTTTTGGCTCCACAACTCCACAATCAAAATGGCTTGGTAGAAGGATAAAAATAGGTAGTCTACATGAAATTGAGTAGAACAATGTTGATTGAACAATAGTTACGACAAAAGTTTGGTTTAAAGCAGTAGATCCTTTAACCTATTCCTTAAACCCAAATCTAATTTGATCATCTTAGGTAAAACACCTTATGAAACTCTTGAGAGGTTGGAAAACCTATCTTGTTATTTTAAAGTGTTTGAGAAGCAGTGCTTATTTTAAACACCAAAGACTACCTTACTAAGTTTGACCCAAAGTCATACGAAGGCGTCTTTCTAGGATACTCCCAAAATAGTAAAGCCTACATCATCCTAAATAAACACACCATGAAAAACAAAGAATCACTCAACGTAACATTTGATGAAACTCCTCTACCCTCTAAGACATCACCCTTGGTAGATGATGACTTAGATGAAGAAGAAGCAATTAAAGTCACCGAAAAGAAAAACCTAGAAAATGCCATTGATGATGAAACTTTAGAAATGATGAAGTTGTCATGTTAAGGAATCTAGAAACAATCCATTAGAAAAGTCGTAGGAAACTAACCAAGAACCCTTAGGTCACAAAGCCTAAACAAAGTAAATTTTTTTTGTTTTATATTAACTATAGAACCTAAGAATGTGAATGAAGCCTTAAAGGATGAAAGTTGGATAATCGCTATGCAAGAAGAATTAAATCAATTCATTGCAAACGATGTTTAGGAGTTAGTACCACAACCTAACAATTTAAAAATCATAGGAACTAAATGAGTGTATAGAAATAAGTTAGACGAGAAAGGTGTTGTCTCTCGTAATAAGGCTAGGTTAGTCGCCCAAGGTTACAATCAACAAGAGGGCATCAATTATGATGAAACCTATGCCCCAGTTGCTAGGTTAGAGTCTATTAGGGATTTTATTAGCTATGTATGTGCTTAGATTTTACGTTATTCCAAAATGGACATTAAAAAGTGCATTATTGAACGATTAATCAATGACGGAATGTTATACATGGCAACAACCATTCGGGATTCTTTAACTTCATAAATAGAAATGTTTTATTGAAACTCGAGAAAGCTTTATATGGTCTTAAACAAGCTTCTAAAGCTTGGTACGATAGATTAAAGGCTTTTCTTATTAAACATGAATACAACATGGGAATGGTAGATAACACGCTTTTTACAAAGAAGAAAAGTTAAAATCTCATCATTGTTCAAATATATGTCGATGACATTATATTCGGTTTGACTTGTCAAGACATGTGTGATGGTTTTGCCAAAATCATGCATGACGAGTTCGAGGTATGTGCTATGATGGGTGGACTTAAAGTCTTCCTTGGATTACAAATAAAACAAATGGAAATGATATTTTTTTTAATCAATTAAATATATTAAAGGAAATGCTTAAGAAATTTTGTTAGAAGATTATAACCAATTGAAATCTCCATTGTCCTTGGTACTAAACTCATGAAAGATGAAGATGTGAATTTTTTTTTTTTTTTTTTTCGGTAGATTGAACCAAGTTTTGAGGCATGATAGGTAGTGTAATATTCCTTAACAAAAAAAAAAAAAAAAAAAAAAAAAAAAAAAAAAAAAAATTAAAAATAAAAAAATGGCTAGTTGGCCTGATATCATGTTTAGTGTCTGCCTTTGTGCACGCTTCTAAGAGGATCCAAAACCTGCTCTCTTAAAGCGGTTTTACAGCGTATCTTCAATACATTAAAGGCACTATGCACTTAGGATTATGGTATCCTAAGGAGGGGACCCGACATAGAAATACCGTTATGGATATGCCGACTTAATTCATGCGGGAGATTTTGTAGACGATAGAGCATATAGCTGGCTATTCTTACGTTTGTTGAGGAAGTTTTATTGTTTAACATCGTGTTTCTCGAAGAAAAACACATAGCTCTTGCTATATCCACGAACGAAGCCGAATACGTAAGCGCCGGAAAGGCATGCCAACAAGCACTAGGGATGAAACAAGCTCTCATAGACTACGACATTCGACTCAACGACGTACCGTTCAGTGAGTAATAAAGGCCTCGCAAGTTGACCTTGGCAAAAAAAACCTGGTGCATCATCAGCGCGGGACTAAAAAAAAAATATATAACACATCGAAATTTCGTCACCACTTTCTTCGGGATAATGTCCAGAAAGGACATATCTCTATCGAAAAAGTCTCGTCCATCGACAATATCGCCGACATCCTCACCAAACCTTATTAAAGTGAATCGTTTAACTATCTTCGTCTTGGTTTAGGAATGATGGAACACATTCCATAAATCGTTCTTCCTTTCTTTTAGTCTCAATTCTAGTTCGTGTTCCATTCCGTGTCGTGACAACTTAATTACTTCATCTGAAGATTTTTAAGCATTTTTAATTTGTGAAATGCAATTAAAACGTCACTCATTTCGTAAATTTTTGTCAAAATTAGAGTAAAAAAGGCGGCCCCCGTAAATAGGATGGCCCCCTGATTTATTCAGGCGGCCCCCATATCGATAAGGGACCGGGCCACCAGTCGGGCTATTATGTCTGTCTCCTTATTTTTGTTAAACTCAAAACCAAACACCCCCCTTTTGTGCAGACCTGCGACGAAAACACACAAAATCACCAAAAACTCTAAATCAACCTCTAAAACTTAAACTGAAGATCAAATCAACACTAATTATTCAAATCCTAATCATCCATAAAGATCTTTTAATGTAAGTTCATTCATCAAATTCTTTTTTAATTTGTGTCTAAGGTTCATATTGAACACAAAATCAAAATTGGGGATTTTAATTTTTCTTTTGTTTATGTGCAATTAGGACTATAATAACACAATGTATAACTATTAAGCTTCTCGTAGACATAGGATTTGCAAAATTAAGTGTGTTTGTTAAAAATTTTGATATGAACAAAAACGCCAATGTCGGTTTTTGTATTAATTTCTCACGTTAGGAAACTTCAAAGAAATTTTTTTAATGCATTGTTAATACTACTCTAATACGTTTTTGCATTTTTCACATATATCTCAATGAACACCATTCAAAGAATATTTATTAATGTAAAAAAAAAAAAAAAAATTTTTTTTATTTTCTTCGAATTTATTTGGATGTGACAAAATTTAATATGAAGGATCGTATGGGTTAACCTCATAGGTTTGTTTTTGGTCCGAGTTAGCGCCATCTTACATTTGTTGCATTAAGCACACACTAGGGATTTTTCTAAGGAATTGAAAATGAAAATGTCACATATAATAATTTTAATATTATTATGATAGTTGAAAGATTGTCTCATGAAGAACTCGAATAAAAAAAACTTACATCTCCAACTTCCAAACGAACCATACTCTCCTAATCATATTAATTATTCTCAAAAATTAGTCAACATCTAAAATTGCCTTGTCGACCTATCCATGAAGGAAGAATTGTTGACACAACGTTCGATTCCAAGGGAATCTTAGAAAAGAATCCACTCAAAGTTGGATTTCAAACTCTCCTTCACTTAAAAGGAAACTTGTATTCAAAATTCATAATAGAGTTTTATCAAACATTTGAACTTATTCTAGTAAGTGATCTTTGGATCATATTATTCGAAATAAATGGAAAATGTGTTGGTGCATCGTTTCAGGATTTGGAACAACGCTACTTGATATTCCTTTTGAAGGACATTGTTTCTATAACAATGAATTGTCTCTAAAATCCATTACCGATTATAACACTACTCCAACAAATGATCCCCTCTATACCAAATTAACTCATCCAACCTCAATCATATACAACGTAATTAAGAAACGTCTAAACGGGTTCAAGTTCCACTTTAGGATCTATGCAATCTCTTCATTGCATAGGCATGTCCTTATCTCAAAGCGGCACATCTTCTCATTCGTGAGAACATCATATGTACCATTGATATTGACATAAGATCTTATTATTCGGATTGTGAAGCCTAATATGCTTACTGCATAACCTCCTCTAGCGCCTTCAATATTTCTCAGTTTATTATAAATCAAATAAATGATTTCAAGCATCGCCCTAATGGCATCTTTCCATACGGTATTTTACTCTCAAAATTTCTCGACAACTAACCCGCGGGTACTCACCAAATGATCATTAAATACTCTCTCACCTAACCAAAATGAAATCCTCTATTCTTATCTCTTCAATGTGGTATTATGAAAGAGTATGGTTGTATGTCCCATCATAATCATCATAAGTAAATTAGATGTTGCACAAGAACCAAATGTAACATGATTACATGTTAGGATAACTTTGTCTGTATAATTGAAACATATATTATTATGACATATTCTAGTACATGTATAACTTCTCTTAACTATATCTTATGTCTTTTCTTGCTAAATGTGTATTATCTTAATTGCATGATGGAATTAGGCTAGATTATCTATTTTATTTGGTACTTGACTAAATTAGTTGATTCTTAGGGAAGGGCTTATTCCATATTTACCCTATTTAAAGATTATAATGCCATATTTACCCACTTAAAAATCACAATGCCATATATACTATTTTTAAAACATTATATTTGTCATATTTACCCAAATCATTATAAAATAACTAAAAGTTACATTTTCATCATCAAATTTCTATTATACCCTTAATAATATCATAAAATCATTCAATTTTGTAATATTTATTATCAGTCCTATAACATCCTCAATTTCTTATTATATCCTTGATACATTCATTCACGGTATAACTAATTATTATCATTGCTCATAATTTCATGTGATTCAACTTGCTCTTTGATTATTAATAATATTTACAATCTAAAGATCAATGTACTTTGATTTACCTTACGGCTTACTTTATTTCATTCATGATTTATTAATTATTAAATTATTATGCAAATGCCTTGAATACGATTTCTTCAAACTGCTATTTTATGATGGAAGGTTTGCTACAAAATGAAATTTCCAATTCCATTTTTAATTTTAAGGATTATTACTAGACGCCAATAACAATGACACAATCCATATCAACTTTTGTGGACTTTCTTTAAAAAGCTATCTTTACTAATGCTTAACACAATGCTTGCCTTTATTTTTTCACGTCATTGTTTATGCATAAGTGGGTTTGTTATTATTATAAATGAAATAGAAAATTGAATGATTTTATAATATTATTAAGGGGTATAATTAGGAATTTGAGCATTGAAATTTACTTTTAATTGATTTTATAATGATTTGGGTAAATATGACAAACATGATGTTTAAATTGGATAAATATGGCATTATGATTTTTAGGTGGGTAATATGGCAATAGTATCTTAAATTGAGGTATATTTGGAATTAGGCTCTTTTAGGAAATAGGAGTTGTTGTGACACAACCCCTCTGTAGCCTTCTCTTTTTCTGCAAAAATAAAAAAACAGGGAATTTTTGGAAAAAATTGTATCCCCCATGGAGAACCGGCCCCCCAAATACATGGGGCGGCCCCATCAATATCTGGGAAACGCCCAATGTTTATGGACGAGCCAGTAGGTCACGGAATTTTTTATTGTACCTTCTTTTTATGTATCTTTAACCTTCCCCTACACTAGCTTTGCTGGTCATTTCTTTGTTTTTGGCCAAGCCATTTTTTGGAATTTCTTAACCCAACACCATGCTTTTCTTAAAACTTCTTCTCTAATCCTATTATATAAACCCTCAATCTTCTTCACTCTTTATCATCTTATCACTTCTTCTCCTACTCTTCTTCATCTATCATGTCATCTTCTCAAAAACCGTCTTACGACTACTCAAGACAACACCGAATGTCTATAATAGAGACAATTGGGACACAACACTCTTCTACACCTTCACCTCCTCTTTACCCACATTTCGCCACACATTCTCTAAATATTACCAATCCTCCATCTTCCAACATCACAACACAAATCAAAACTAGGGAGCAAATCATAATTGAACCTAATTCAAAGCTTAATCTTCACTCTATTCAACATCATTGACACCGAACTTTCAATACGATGTATAAAATGCTTCTACATAAACTCCTCCGTCACCACCTTCACCATCAACAACCATAATTCACCCCGCCATAAATGACCAAGTCACATTTGATTCTGGTTTTTGTCTTTTAAAGTATGGAACTTGTGGGATTCGATAGTCATACTAAGGGTACGAATATGATCAGGTTTTGGGTCGATTTTAGGGTTCTTAAACCCTCGTGTATCAACCCTAACTCCATGTTTTAATCAAGTGAATTTCTTTTGTATTTTTAATCTTTCAATATGTCTTATTGTTTGATTAATTATTGTTCTTCACTTCTCTTTAACATGCTAGGCTAAATTAATTAGTGTTTGCTTTTGATTGCATGAAACTTGTTTTGTAACTTCTTTTAATACTGCTTCTTGTTGATGAGTTTGCTCGTTAGGCTCTAGAAAACTAGCTTCTTAATTGCTTGCGAAGATGTCTTGGGAAACGTGATTATGTAGAAAGGATATCATCGCAACAGTCTTCATACTACCTTGCCCTAATATGGTTGATCACCTTTTAAGTGTTTTAATGCATGTAATGTACTCTTAGGGGCCTTGTAATAGTCTTTATACTACCTTACTTGTGCGTTGCCTTAACAGAATATTACATAGACGGGGGGTTCCTGTAATTCGTTCATGAGTTAGGAAATACTTACACACTAATAGGATTAGGAGGATCAAACTAAGGAGCAGTGCACGATTAAGTGAACACGTTTGTTTACCTATACGAGTTTCCACATTATTTTAGATTTAATTTAGTTTATTTAGTTTTGTTAATACAAATAATGTCTAAAAAAGTTATTTATATTTCTCGACTACTCTACGTTTTGAAGATGACAAAATGTAAAATCGTCTACGATAAAAATAAACGTTTACGCGTTATTAATTGTAAATTTCCATTTCAACGTAAATCACTTAAGGTATGAATAAACAAATCATTAAACATGATTAGTGATCAAGAAAATATTTTTTTTAACCATTACATTTCTACAAAAATATTTTTACAAAAATAAAAAAATACAAAACATTTTTATTTATAAAAGAAATGTTTTATTTATTTATAAAATTTTGAAACTAGTTATTCCTCCAAAACAGAAGGTTCTATACCAGTTTCAACATTCTCCACTAAAATACAAAAATGGGAGCGTCTACCTAAGGGCGGCCCCCTGATAGGCAAGACAGCTCCTAGATATATCTGGGACCGCTGGGACCGTCGCCAAGAGACATTGCCATTTGTTGGCTATAAATGCTGCATTATTCCCTGCAGATTTTCACACCTCTTAGCATGAATTTTCCAGATCTCTTTCTCTCACTAAAACCTCCTTTCTCTCTCTAAATCTCTTGATCACTAACATAGTTTAATCTTGTTTCAAGTGATCTAATCCCAACTTCTTCCTTCTTCTATTAATTGTAATAGAACAACACTCGTATTCGCCAAGAAATGAAGTGTTATAAATTAGTAATTTCTTCCATCTTCTTCTAAGATCCAAGCCTCTTTTTTATTATTCTTATGTGGTTGTGTAAGATCAGAGAGTGTATAAATCCGATAGTGTAGATTGTGTGTTGGTTAGTATTTTAGTCCTTAAAATACATTGGTGAAGTGGTAGATTGGTTCTAGCTAAGATTAGGACTTGACATTTAGCTTAGTGTCGGAAAATAACGTAAGCGACGTGTAAACAGTTTTCTCCGTCTAAAGA
Source organism: Tanacetum coccineum (assembly GCA_026074375.1). Classification (NCBI taxonomy): domain Eukaryota; kingdom Viridiplantae; phylum Streptophyta; class Magnoliopsida; order Asterales; family Asteraceae; genus Tanacetum; species Tanacetum coccineum. The sequence continues at coordinate 107,110 of BQNB010000301.1, forward strand.
GAGCTTGTTGACATAGTGAAATCTCAAGTCGGATACTCGGGTAAGTAGGGCGAAGAAGAGCTTCGTAGCCGAACCACTATAAATCTTGGTGTTGTGGTTTGATCGTTCTTTCCCATATCTCTCGTTTATTGTGTTTTGCATATCTTTCATTGTTTATATTGTGAATGTGAGTAGATATATTTATTATTGTTTCATATTGTTGGTTGATTGAAACATACAACTCGAATCTAATTACTTTTAAAACACTAATTAACCGGTAAACTATTCAACCCCCCCCTTTTAGTTTCCATAATTGGTATCAGAAGCCAAGGTCACTCAAGATTTTTAAAATATATTATATTTTAAAGCTTGGATCGATTTATGAATTCCAAAAATTATCTAGAAGGGCAATCTATGCAAAGACTACCACTTTTGGAAAGCGATAGTTTTATCTATTAGAAAAATAGATTTGAAACGTCTGTAAAATTAAAAGATCTTGATCTTTGGCATGTTATTACCAACGGTGATTTTCAACCCATTTAAAACAATTCGGAAACCAAACTTGATAAGGTTATCCCTTTTGAAAATCAAAACAATGAGCTTAAGAAAAGACTTGCGAAAAATAATGAAGCTAAAATGGTTATTTATAATGCTTTGCCTAGAAAAGAATTTGAAAGAATTTTCATATGTAATATGGCAAAAGAAATTTGGAAAAAATTGTTAATCACCCATCAAGGTAATATCCAAGTCAAAGATAACAAGATTGACCTTTTGGTACAACAATATTAACAATTCGTCGTTTTCGAAGATGAATCTATAGATGGAGCTTTTGCTAGATTTAATACCATTATCACTAGTTTAAAAGCTCTTGATGAATGTTACTCTAGCAAGAATTATGTTAGGAAGTTTCTTAGGGCTCTACATCCTAAATGGAGAGCAAAGGTCACGAAGATTGAAGAGTCGAAAGACTTAACATCACTATCTCTTGATGAACTCATCGGGAACCTTAAAGTTCACGAGATGATCATCAAGAAAGATTCCAAAATATTCAAAGCTAAAGGAGAAAGGAGATCTCTTGCTTCAAAGGCTAAGAAGGAATCTAGCGATGAAGAATGTTCGACTTCCAGAAGTGAAGACGAAGAGTACGCCATGGCGGTTAGAAACTTCAAGAAGTTCTTCAAGAGAAGAGGAAGATTTGTAAGACAACCACAGAATGACAAAAATAAATTTTAAAGAATCCGAGACGACAAGAACGGCAAAAGTGATAGGAAGTGTTTTAGATGTGGAGACCCAAATCATCTTATTGGAGAATGTCCAAAACCACCGAAAGAAAAGAACCAAAGAGCATTCGTCAGAGGCTCTTGAAGTGATAGCGGTGAGGAAGATGATGAAAAGCCAAAGACGAAACATGTCTCGTGGCTCATGCATCTAACGAGGTACGTTCCGAATCATCTTACTTTAGTGATGAGAATTCTTCGATAGATGACATTATGTTTGAGAGTGAATATTATAAATTCTAAAAAATGAGTCTAATGACAATATTTAAGAACAAACATTTAAAAAGTGTTAGAAACAAGTTAGAAAAAGAACTTAGTGAATTAAAAGAAAATTTGTCTAAACTCGAGAAAAACAAGGGAGTTGATCTCGAATGTACAAAGTGTCAAAACTTAAAACCGACAATGAAAAAATTAAAGAGGAAGCTTTTAAGCTAACTCAATTTAAGAAGAGTACACACTCTTTAAATGAAATGTTGAGTAATCAAAAACCCTCTGGAGATAAATCGGGTCTAGGGTTTAACTCATTTGAAGCATCATCTAGCGGGACTAAGGAAACAAAATTTGTAAAACCTCTAAATACAACGTCCTCTGGTGGCGGCCCCCAAAGCACTATGGGCGGCCCTCATTAAGCACAGATGGTCCCCAAAGCAATTAAGGGACCGCCTGTCTGTTCACCATATGTCAAAAAATTTGTTTCTTTTCAAAAATCCATTTTAGATCCTAGAACAAAACATATAATGGTAAACAATGTTAAAGTTCCCGTTGCTAGTGATAATGAAGTTAAACAATTTTATAAACCATCGTTAAAACCCAGAGTTAGATTTTCTAAACCAAACTTTACGTCAAAAACTCCACTTCCTAGGAGAGTCAACAATTCTTATCCTCGTTTTAAGACACCACAACCAAGAAGAAATGTTGGTCGACAAAACCAACCTTATGGATTTCCTGTAACTTAGAATATTTCAACCTTAAAGTTACATGCCATGGGGAATGTATCCTCCATTTCTACATCCCAATCAAATGTAACAAATGCAAGGGATGTTTAGCACTAACAACTCTAGACCCATGAGATATTGGGGACCAAATGTTTGAATTGTTGTCTTATATAAATAGACATGCCTTGGAGTTGACTTGGAACCCGATGAGTGCATAAAAGATAGCGGATGCTCTAAACACATGACGGGAAACCGAAAGCTTTTTTCCACCTACAAGGCATACAATGGAGGTAACGTCATTTTTGGTAGTAATCTACGCGGTAACATCATTGGCAAAGGTACAATTTCTTATGGCTCACTTAAAATTGTTAATGTAGAGCATGTAGATAATTTAGGATTTAACTTGCTATGTGAAGGTCAAATATGTGATAGTAAGTGTAAAGTTATATTTTTTGAAAATGATAGCGAAATTGTTAAGGAAGGTAAGGTCATAGGTATTAGAAAGAAAGGCTTATACGTGATGAAATTAGGAAATAAGTCAGAAGATAAAAATTTTCTTGCAACGGTTGATGAAAACTCCACTTTGTGGCATAGGAGGTTAGGTCACGCTAATATGCATCTCATTCCATCGTTAGCATCTAAGGAACTAGTTAGGAACTTACCTAAGCTTAAGTTTGATCAACATGTTTGTGATGCTTGCAAATTGGAAAACAAGCTCACGCTAGCCACAAAGCTAAGAATGTAGTCTCAACAACTAGATGCTTAGAACTTCTCTATATGGATCTCTTTGGTCCATCTGCCGTACAGAGTTACGGAGGAAACCTCTACACCTTAGTAATAGTAGACGACTATTCTAGGTATACATGGACAAGATTCCTTAGAACTAAAAACGAAGCCTTTGAACAATTTGAAATATTTAGTAGGAAAATAAAAAACCAATTAGGATGTCCAATAGTGTCAATTAGGATGGACCATGATAGGAAATTTGATAATGAAGTGCAATTTGGAGAGTTTTGTAATGCCAATGGTATTATAGACAACTTCTCAGCTTTACGCACTCCACAAGTGGTAGAAAGGAAAAATAGGAGTCTACAAGAAATGAGTAGAACAATGTTGAATGAACAATCGTTACCACAAAAGTTTAGGTGTAAAGCCGTAGATACTTAAAGCTATATCCTAAACCCAATCCTAATTTGAGCCATCTTAGGTAAAACACCTTATGAACTCTTGAGAGGTAGGAAACATACTCTTGATTATTTCAAAGTGTTTGGAAGCAAGTGCTTCATTTTAAACACCAAAGACTACCTTACTAAGTTTGACCCAAAGGGCGACGTCGTCGAAGCTTACAAGCGACGGTGTCATAACCTTTGTGACGGCGTCAGAACGTAACCGCCTCAATGAAACATAAGAGATGTGCAAAGCAACATGGCCAAGATACCTTGCGATGCCATTGCGATCTATATCTATATATCCACATTGTTTTTAGGGTTTTAGTGTTAAACTTTGGGAGACGAACTTTATAATTAGGGTTCGGGTTTAGCAGCTTTTAAGGTCGTTTTTAGGGTGTGCAAACCCTCTTGTATCAGCCTTATAATCATGTTTTAATCAAATGAAGTCCTTTATTTTTTAATCTTTCAATATGTCTATGTGTTGTTTGATTACTTACTGTTCTTCGCTTCTCTTTAACATGCTAGGCTATATCTATTAGTATTTACTTTTATGATTGCATAACTTTAGTTTTGTATATCCTTTTAATATTGTTTTCTTGTGATGGATGTGCACGTTAGTCTCTAAAAAAAAAAAACAGGCTATAAAATATTCATATCATAGACGTCTAGGGAAATGCGAGTGTGTAGAAAGGATAACATCGGGTAACAGTCTTCATACACCTACGCCCTAATATGGTGATCCTCTTAATGTTTTAATGCATGTAATGTACGCTTAGAGGCCTTGTAATAGTTTTATACTACCTCACCATTCATTGCCTTAATGGAAATATTATATAGAACGGCAGATTCCGTGAATTCGTTCATCGACCTGAAAATACTTAATAACATATCTTGAACAAGTGTTACAAAAGCAATAGGATAGAGAAGCAAACTAAAGAGTAATGCATGATAGTAAATACGTTTTGGTTTATCCCATACGAGTTTCTCACTAAAGAATTTTAAGATTTAATTTTGTTTAATTATTTTAAAACCCAAACCACCCTTCAAACCAGATTTTACCTCTTTCATAAAAATAATAAAAAATACAAAAAATAACTTCCTTTCATCCCTTAATCTTAGTTTAGCTTTAGTTTCGTAGCTTCACACGATATTCCCCTAGAGAAACTAAAACCACCCTCGGGGTCCATGGTGTGCTATAATTACACTGCAACGATCATGTACTCTGCCTATGGGATTGTAAAACCTGTTGCTTAATACAACGGACTGCATCAGACAGGATAGTTTTTGGATCAAGTTTGGGCATTGGAATGTGAGACCGACTTTGGCACAGCCAACAAGTATGTATTTTCCACATTACCCAAAATTATTTTTATAAACGAAATACTAAAAATATGAAGATGAGACCCCATCGTTTTCAAAACGAATTACAACGAGCATCACTATTAGCTTTCGACCTATTTTTATACCAAATTATGATTTCATTAATGGTTTAATATTTTTATTCGTAAGCATCACATATATCCTAATAACTAATTAAAAATGTGGCTGTTTTTTCTGTTACACAAATAGACGATTGTAACAATCCACATTTTCAAGTCATTTTACGTCAATAAATATCCAATTATTTATTTTAAACTTTTGCGCGTTCACTTTTAATTTTTAACCGTTTAGTTAAATCGCGTAAACTAAAATCAACATTCAACGTAAACGGACATTAAACAAGTAAAAGTTTACATCAAGCAAGTGTTATATATTTATTACGAAGATAATTTATAAAACTTTCCATAATTATATTTTTATTGGTTACGTTTAAAACGTCAACCGTTCGCAATCAAATACATTTAGCATACCCGGAAGCACCAATACATATCTATACTCAAACAAATACCCACTTTTGCACCCAATACTCCGAAACTAAATCATTTCTCTACTTATTAACCCACATGGCTGGATCTACATGAAACATACACAAAACCAATTCAAATTTTTTACTTCTAGAAATAATGCATGTGCTAAAGTACCACTTCTTACACAAGAGTACCCTAAGTTACACTTCGCCATAAAATTGTCCCATCCCCCCTCTCCTACAGAGAGGAGGGAAGCACCTTACAACATGTACTGATACCATTCTTGTCTATGTATTTGTAAAATAATTGCATTAAATAAGTAACCAAATCAAGACTTAACACTCTTCATTTTACAATAAAATCAAACACAAAAATTAAAGAACTCCCTCCCTAGACACCTCCCACCCCCACGACTCCAATTACCCTCACCAAGATAATTCCAGAGATGAATTTATAACAAGATACAAGAGTACTATGTTTCTTAGTAGTAAAATCTAAGGTTATGAAAGTTATTTGGGAGCTTGGGTATTGATTTTGAAAGGCTTATATCAAAAAAGGAACTAGGGTTTTCTAGATAGGGTTTTCAATTTAGGGATTGCAATCTAGGGTTTGATTGCGTGTTCATAAATGTTTTCTAACACTCATTAAAGGTTTACTTAAATCCTAATCTTTTCCATCTATTACATTTACTTACTTTACATACTTGTAATTAAGTTAATCAACACTAGGTTTTGTTTTTCATGATATTATAATTATTTCAAGCATAATGAGATTCAACTTATATGTATCGATGGTAAATAATGTTTGAAATGCAATAATACACTTTAAATAAGTGTTTTGGGTAATTTATAAAGTTTAGTTATAAATAATTTGGTTAAAATTTAATTACAAAAAATTATATATAAATTATCTTAGGACTTGACTCTTAACAAGCATGATGGACACAATTTAGAGGACCTAAGATGTACCAAAAGATGTGGTATAATGTAACTTGGAGGACTTGTATAAATTTAACTAAATAATAATTTATAAAACTTGTTTATAAATTATAAATACATACAAACTGTTTTAAATGATTTGTTAAACCTTAAATTTTATAAAATGTTAAAACCTACTGATATGAATAGTACTTTTCATAAGGAAAACCCGTTCAATTAAAGGAACTCAAAAACCGAGCTATAACGAAGAAGTTATGATCTTTACAAGATTACTATTATTTAAATATATAAAAGTGATTTTTATAAAAATAGCTACTGTCTCAGTCCTGAAAAATTTTACAAATAAGTTATGATGAAAGTACAGCATGAGGATTCCAAGCATATAAGAAACTCAAAAAACGAAGCTATAATGAATGAGTTACGGGTTTTGAAAGATTTAAAGTTATAAAACTATTTTTATAAAGTGTTTTGGTTTTCCTGTTTCGAATTATATTTTTATAAAAAGAGTGAGTATTTTATTAAATATCTTATCTCGTCACGATTCCATGACATATAAAAAATACAAGCAAAAACGGAATTAAAATGAATGAGTTATATTTTTATAAGGTTTTACAAATATATTTTTTATATTTAAATATATAAAAGTATTTTTATTATTTTCACAATCTGAAAATGTTCCTCGTACATCGCCGGAGCTAAAATATTATAAATGTAATATATTGATAGATTTTCTTAATACGAAACCGTGGACATAAGGAACATATAAAACGATAAAGATATGAGGTTTATAAAACTTTGTGCACTATTTTCACTTTTGTACACTATTTTTATAAAATCAATTAAACTAATTAATTAATATACATTTATATCAATAGATAAAAATAAGTAAATCAAGTTATTATTAACAAATAATCCATTGTTGACCAAAAAATAATATTATTCTTTATGGGTGCAATAAAATATATATATAAAATAACAATATCGATTTAAATATATTTCGACTTTTTAATATATACTAAAACTTTATGTGGAGGTGTAACTATATAAACATATGATAATGAATTTACATTAAATACATTATACATATGGCGGCCTAAAATTAAATATGTTGCATTTCGGATCGTTTGCGATTGATTACTTTGTTGATTTTTGCAAAAATCACAACTTTCACTAAGGTGAGTTTAAAGCCATCTTTCACATTGTTATCCATTTACTTTTACAAAACTCGGAGGAGAAGTACATGCTCGTTACAACTTCGATTAACATATGCATATAACAACCTAATTATACATACTCAATACTACATACTTGTTTACATACTTGATTTCGTAACTCATTTATATACTTGGTTATACGAACGTTTACAAACTCATTTACATGGTTGATTTATCATATCTTCACGGTGAATACGATTACTTTTTATCTTATGGGCACAAGTATATTAATAAATCACTCTTCGATATTTGTGTACCAAGCAATACACACTTCTTCGATATATTATATACCAAGCAATACACACTTCTTCGGATATTGTATACCAAGCAATACACACTTCTCCAGATATTGTATACCAAGCAATACGCACTTCTTTGGATATTGTATACCAAGCAATACGCACTTCTTCGGATATTGTATACCAAGCAATACACACTTTAAACAATTACGTCAATATATATGTGGAAAACTAGAAGGGGGGTTGAATAGTTTACCGCTTTTTAATTTAAGGTTTTTGTTAGAACTAAAAGTACGTGATAGTTCTTAGGATTCTTTAATAGCTCAGGTTTTAAACCTCATCTGTATAAAATAACAATGAACATAAAATATATGCATAGCGGAAATAGCATAATAAACAAAGTTATTCAACAAGTTTTTCTTCATGACATACTCTCCAACCCTAATTATATTGAACGAATAGTAGACGGTTACAACTACTCAGTAACATATCAGATACCTTGAACCATGAGCTATACCAAATAACTATACTTCAACATCTCTCTTGTCTATACACACACACGTTTCTTTGTGATATATCAATCTACACGACCTATAACTCCTTTATATTCTAGAGATATAGGTTTAACAAAGGATAAGAAGAAATAATACTTTTACACTTTAAATAATATTTTTATATCTTCTATATTCTGATTAAGAGATCTTTTAGAATCCTACAAAATCTTTCAACTTTTGAAGAATTCCGTTTGCGTTTAAGTCCTTTAGTTTCATTACATCTGTTTTTTTTGACCTCATTAAATCTATAATTCCCAACAATCTTCTCCTATTTGATGATGACAAAACAAACAATGTTCTTGCACGAATCATCCATAAAGCCCCCTTTAATCAAAGCTTCCCCCTAAAGTTGAGATTTAATCATCTCCTTGAATAACAAAAATCTCTTAATTCAGATTCCCTTTGTAGCCTGCTTATATCACCACACATAAATAAGCTACAAATCATTTCCTGTAATCTTCTTCCCCTTTTTGTCATAATCCAATAGGGGTCTTGTGAAGATATGCAACTTGAATCTTTACAACTACAAATCATATATCACACTACTAATCCAGCCTTCTAATGTCTCAAATTACCCTCCATGACGCATAATAAGAATAATGAATTCAAGACAGTAGAAACTTAAACTAGCAGTAGTAATAAACAACTAGCAGTAGTAATGAAACCTTTCACCTCAAGTGGTGCATGAACATATCCTGATGGTTAAACATTTTGAAATAAGTCTTCTCCTAAACCATATGTTAACCATCTCCTTTGAATCTTCAATTCGTAGGCTCTATGTAAAGAACACTGATGAGAAAACTAAGTATAACCAACTTGATGTACTGAAGTAATAACCCCAAACTTTTGACTGTATGTCTTGTACAATCCACGTGACTACCCAAACTTATAAATAAATCTGTGAAATATAAGTAGATCACAACCTCTTAACAAAAATCCTCATCTTCTATGAGACACATAACCAAAGTGATAGTGCAATGTGAGCATTGAGCACCATAAGAGAAATCACACACCTTTGCTAGATTTGTCAAGTCTTCGTCACATCGTTTCTAAGCACGAACAAGTTATCTCTAAACATTGTAAGCGCCATTTAAGATATGATAAAACACGTACCCAAGTGATTCCACTTCATCGTCAAATAAATCATAAACAATCTTCTCGTAAACCAATTAATCTAAGAAATCCAAACCGAGCCTTTTAAACATTTAAATGAATCTGAATTATTAGCTTCCCCTTAAACTAAGCAGTAGTAACCAACAGTAGAAAGCATCTTTCTATTGGCAGTATTAGATATATAAGTAGCACAAACCTTGGTTTAAGTCCAACAGTAGTAACTGCTAAAATTTACCCTAGCAGCAGAAACTTAATACGAAGCAACATTAAAAATATACTAGCAATATTAATCATACTAGCAGCACTAAGTATAAACTCGCAGCATTAACCTTTAGTGATAGCAGCATTAACATGAACTGGCAGCACTAATCTTCCTTTGGCAGCATTAACCAGTTACTTGGCAGTATTAACGTCTCCTGCAGCACTAACTTACATAAGCAACACTAATAATCATAAGCAAGCAGCACTAACCATCAAGAAAAAGGCTTGCAGTATAATGTTTTACCTTGGCAGTAGAAACATCAACGCGAGTAGTACTAACTTGTAACCACTGTTTAAGGATACCCTTTTTTTCTTTTTTTTAAGTATCCAGACAACGCTTTTTAGTGTCACAAAGCTGTCACGAATTCGTCACAAATTAGCATTCTCCTTAAACGAAGCATCGTGTTTAGTGTAACACAACATTGATATTGAACCAAGAAACACTTGTTTCCCTTCCCTTGATGTCGTTTATACACAAAAACATGCTTTCTATTTTGATTTATAATTAGGGTTTGACAAACCCTAATGTTTCCGAATGTGATTAGTACCCAAAACAGAAAACTTGAACCTTCTTTTCTTCATAAACTCGACATCAAACACACCTTGTAGATCCTAAATCAAGACCCCCGTGGCTCTGATACCACATGTTAGAACTAAAAACACGTGATAGTTCTTAGGATCGTTTATAGCTCGAGGTTGTTTAGACCTCATCTAGGATAATAATAACAATGAACATAAAGAATATGCATAGCGGAAATAGCCTAATGAACAAAGTTATTCAACAAGGTTTTATTCATTATCATACACTCCAAGCCCCAATTATATTTGATCAGAATACAATGTTTTTAAAAATCGCAAGGCGGTAGCCTATGCGGGTCTACCACACTTCGAGCTGGAATCCCACCTAGGACCGCCGAGCGATTGACATTTTATATATATTTATTATTATTTTTAATATTTATTTGATAGAAATTTGGCATAATTAAATTTTTTTTATTAAATTTATTAGTTTTCTTATTATTTTTAGTTTTATATCTTATATTTATGTTGAAAAAATTGCATTATATATGATTTTAGTTAAGTTCAATGTTGCAAAAATCGCTATGGGGGGGCGGTACTAAGGGCGGTCGACCACCTTCGAGCTCGAAATCCGCCTAGGCGGATTGACATTTTATATATATTTATTATTATTTTTAATATTTTTAATATTTATTTGATAGAAATTTGGCATAATTTAAATATTTTTATTAAATTTATTAGTTTTCCTATTATTTTTAGTTTTATATCTTATATTTATGTTGAAAAAATTGCATTATATATGATTTTAGTTAAGTATTAACTAAAGCCCACCAAGTAAGTTGTTGGGCCTAACTGGTGTAACTTAAATATTGGGCCACTATGTAGCAAAATAGTCATATAAAAAATTAGGTTAACCTAAATTAAATATGCCGCCTCTTTCCTCTCCTTCCTATTCTTTTCTATTCTTCTTCTACTCTTCTTTAACTCCTCCATCGGAAAAACACCAAAAAACCAGAAACCGAACAACAAAAAATGGCCGATTTGTTGACTTTCGTTGACCGATTTGACCCGCCTAGGCCGATTTAACCCGCCTAGACGGTTCGTTGACCGCCTTTTGACCAAAACGCCTAGATCAGCCGATTAGCTGAAAATCAGCGGAGGGGGACCGCCTAGCGCCTCTGCGGCCGTCAATACCCTCTTTTAACAACACCTGTTTAAGTTAAATAGGTTTTATTAAGTATTAACTAAAGCCCACCAAGTAAGTTGTTGGGCCTAACTGGTGTAACTTAAATATTGGGCCACTATGTAACAAAATAGCCATATAAAATATTAGGTTAACCTAAATTAAATATGTCGCCTCTTTCCTCTCCTTCCTATTCTTCTTCTATTCTTCTTCTATTCTTCTTCTACTCTTCTTCAACTCCTCCATTGGAAAAACACCAGAAAACCAGAAATCAAATAACAAAAAATGGCCGATTTGTTGACTTTCGTTGACCGATTTGACCCGCCTAGGCCAATTTAACCCGCCTAGGCGGTTCGTTGACCGCCTTTTGACCAAACGCGCTAGATCGACCAATTAGCTAAAAATCAGGCGGAGGGGGACCACCTAGTGCCTAGGCGGCCGCCTAGATCGCTTTTTACAACACTGTCAGAATATAACGGTTACAACTAATCTGTAACAGGATCAAGTTACCTTGACCTTGATGCTACACCTACAACTAATTCTACATCCCTCTATGATACACACACACGCACGATTTCTTTTAGTAATATCAATCTACAAAATCTTTATCTCTTTTATATACTAGCGATACTTATGTTTACAAAAGTATAAGACAAATATATCTTTTACACTTAAATATTATTTTCTATATCTTCTATCTGAATAAGAAGATCTTTTAGAATCATCAAAATCTTCCATCTTTTGAAGAATTCTAGCTTTGCGTTTAAGTCCTTTTGTTTCATTACTTGTTTATTTTATCTCATCAAATCTATAATTTCCAACAGTTTTAAAGTGTTTGTAAAAATTCTAGATTCGACTTTATGTGAATTCAACACTTGCACAATAAGAACATATACGCTATCTAAACAATCAATAGGATAGTATGAGAAAATAATGAAAGACAAGAGATAAGAGTAATAACAATCAAACCACAACGCGAGGAATTTATAAGTGGTTCGACTAACAAACAACCTCTTGCCCTACCTCCACTCCTCGACCCTAACCGAGAGTTATCTTCACTATGTCAACAAGCTCCCTTATGTGAGAAAACCTTACAACAACTTTTCGCTAATCTTGATTCTGACAACTAAGCTAGATGTCCGAGTTCTAAATCTTAGCTAGAACCAATCTACCACAACATTCACACTTCACTCCATAACTTGCTTCACGAATAGAATCACGACTACACAACTCATCACACCTTAGTTTTTCTTCACACCACCTACTTTAACCAAGTTACTAACAATATTCCACACCTAACTAACACTACTAGTAAAAGATCACAAGATCCAACTATAATTACAACAATCAGCCAGTCCCGAAGATCTAGCAACAACACAACTTACAAGAATACAAATGATTTACAAGTGTATGATAAGTGATGAATAAGATTAGCAACAACACACAAAGGTGTAATACTTACTTCACTCGATTAGGAAGTATTCTTCTATTGCACTTGAGTATTAGCTAGGATCACATGGAAATAAAGCTTTATGATTAAATGATCAAAGGATTTTAATGAGATGTGTGGGATGTTTTTGATAAAAAAGAATGAGTGCAAAAGGTGAGAAAATAGTGGGGAATAGACTATTAATTCTGGACATTCTAGATGGAGGCCTACAAATGGTCGTTCCCCCCCTTAAATAGGAGTCGGTCCCCTTAAAGATTAAGGGGGCCGCCCGTAGTATTTTAAGGGGGGAGCCCTATACTGGTGCTCCCCAGTTTTGTCCTTTTGGTGTTAAGGGGGATTTGTTATGAACTTTCTAGCCAAGTTTAGTTCGAAATTTGAATTTCCAAATGTATATTTTGAATAAAACCATTTCTTTTAATTGTAGAAAAATATTTTGGTAATGTTTAATAAAATGTTTAACATCATTTAATAAGTGTGATGTTGAATAAAAAGTTTCGGCTATGTCATAAAATGCCATAAGCATTTATTTATTCAAACCTTTAAGTGATACAATTTTTCGAAATGAAAATTAACTACTAAATTACTTGTTTATTTTTAAATTTACATTAAACAATTTATATTTTATGATATCAAAACGTAAGATGTGAAAAATATTAATCATGTTTTTTTAGCCTTATTTCTATCAACAATCTCCTCCCTGTTTGATGATTTACAAATTTAAACTCATTAAATGTAAAATTATTTTTAAACAAGTATTTAGTGAGTTTTATGTCATTTCTTCCCCTTTTTCTAGAATCAAAAAGGCATCGTCAAGAATTGCTAGTAAAATCGACGAAATAAATGCTCCCCCTTGATGTGTGCTCCCCCTCGTTCGAGGGCACCAAGGAATCGAGCTATGGTTTCTTGGCTACAAAAACGAGTTCGAACAATACAAATATTTCTAACATGTAGGCATGAAGGAAGGAAAAATAATCATACCCGTTGATGTATTTGTCCCATTCCATGTCCAATAAGCATTTGTAGGATTGCCAACGTGTCCTTGTTAGTTTGTGGGTGTGGGGAAGGATGGGGAGTTATGGGTTTTGTAGTTTTGTTGCAGGAAAGGTCGAGGGGGAGGATGAATAGTGCCAAATAGTGTTGGCGGGAAAGAAGGGAGTGTGTATGTTTGTAAAGTGATAGGGGAGAAGTTTGAGGTTAAGGAAACTTTGGTCCCTCAATGTTATAAGAGGGATTGCAAGTTAAGTCCTTAGTGGTGTGTAAACTTTTGGGGAATTGGCACAAACAGTCCCTGAGGGTTTATAGGTGCTTTGCAACAATGGTCCTTGGTAGTATAACTTTAGGGGTTTGGCAGAAATGGCCCCCTAAAGTTATATATGGCATCTTTACAACTTCAGTCCTTGTAGTATTTATCCTTGTTACACAACTTTGGGATTTGGCAAATTTGGTCCCTAAAGTTGTATTTTCTTTGACTTGATGATTTTTTGGCTTTGACTTTGTCGGGGTTGACTTGGACTTTGACTTTCTTAGACTTTGGCTTCGATTTGACTTTGGCTTTTCCATGCTTTTCCACTCCGTGCCCTATTTTGTCATTTTTGGCTTCGTTTTTCGTCTTTTTGTCGGATATCCGTATCCTACACAATATAATTGAAAACATACAAATACATGGTATTTTTTGGGTACGTTTTTTGGTCATTTGAGTCCGGTTTTAGTGGAAAAGGGTATGTGTAATTAAGCACATACCAAGGATAATGTGTAGTTTTAGTATGAGGGGGGGGAATCTATCGATTTGATTATACCTGCAGCCGTTGTTCTCACGTAACCCATTTTTCCACCAAAAATATGTGTTGAAACCTAATTGTATGCTTCATAGATCGGTGTGCCCATCTAGGATATAATAACTTTGAATGATATAAAGCACATCGGAATAACAAATAAGAAAATCAATGTTATCACAAGGTTTTCTTTATTCATACTAATAAACTATAAACTATTCGACTTTAATCAGTCGACTATGCTATCTCCCCTTAAAATTAAGGGGGCCGCCCTTTATGAATTAAGTGGGCCGCCTACTAGGATTTCCCAGATTTCCCAAAATTAGATTTTTCTCAAAATTTTGTGTGAGGGTTTTTGTTTTTTGTGGTTAGTTTGCAGCAAGTCCATCCTTTTATAGCAATTAAGGTTTTTAGCACATAGCATTTAAAGCATTCATACATTCTATTTATATATATTGTACATGAGTGTAGGAACAAAACTATTTCACATAATTTTAGCATAGTACTAATATATGAATTGGAACAAAAATGAAGAGCATATATAAAAATAGTAAAAGATATGATGCACAAAGATTTTTTCTTGTCACAGAGGGCTAAGTAAGAATGAACTAAAACTATATTGTGACAAGTACTAGTGTGCCTAAATGCGACAAATGTTGAATAGCGATTATTTTTGACAATAAGCAATTTTGCAAAACCTAAGAAAATAATCCAAATGCTACTTGATTTAATTTTGTTCAACCTAGATTGTCGAAATATATATATAGATTTTATACTTTGACAACAAGTAAGAGCAACATTTGCATATGTGAAAAATATTTTTAGTATCTCAACATATTTATGAAACTTGATTTTTGGTGCCTCTAGTGTGAGAAGAATTTTTTTAGAAAATAATAGATTGGGACTATTGTATATATGTATCATGAGATATGCATTTAAATAGAAGAATTAGTAGAAGTTTGTTTATAAACTTTTCTCAATCTTGTGTTTTTGTGTAAAATAGAAACCTAGACACAGAGAGAAAAAAAATTTGTCAGTGGGTGGTCTCCTTAAAGTCTGGGTGGTCCCCTTAAAATTAAGGGGGTCTCCCTTTATGATTTAAAGGGGCCACCCCCTATTTGAAAAAAAAATTCCTCTAATTTTTGTCAAATAATTCTTTGATGATTATCATTTCTTTATTATGCCAAAATCTTAATCAATTTGTTCCATCATTCCTAGACCTAGACGTAAGTAGTTAAAAGGCTCACATTTAAGTGGTTTAGTTAGGATATCGGCTATGTTGTCTTCCGATGTGACCCTTTCTATAGTGATATTTCCTTTTTGAACATTATCGCGAAGGAAGTGATGGCGAATCTCAATGTGTTTTGTTCGTGAGTGTTGAACGAGATTCTTACTTACGTCTATAGCCCCTTTGTTATCACACATTATTGGAATGTCATCTAACCTAACGCCATAGTCTATGAGAGCTTGTTTCATCCATAGGGCTTGTTGACATGCCTTTCCGGCGCTTACATATTCTGCTTCGGTTGTGGAGATGGCAAGAGCGGTTTGCTTCTTCGAAAACCAAGATGTTGGTCTACATCACCATTAATGTGCAAACACCATAGTGATCTTGCGATCTACGTATTCTCATGCATGATTAGATTCCAACATCAATTGTTTCTATGCCGGATCCCTTAGGATACCATAATCCTAAATGCGTAGTGACTTTAATGTATCGAAAGTTACGTTTAAACGCTTCTAAGTGAGAGGTTTTTAGATCCTCTTGAAAGCGGGCACAAAGGCAAACACTAAACATGATATCAGGTCTACTTGTCGTTAAGTATAATAAACTACCTTTCATGCCTCTATATTTGGTATTATCTACGGACTCACCTTCTTCGTCTCTCGTGACGTTTGTTTCCGTAGACATAGGGTTTTATTGGATTTAGAGTCTTCTAGTCAAATTTATTAAGTATTTCTTAAGATTTTTTGATTGATAAAAAATATTTAATCATTAGTTATTTAATTTGTAATCTAAAAGAATTTTTAGTTCCCCAGCTTATCATTTCAATCTTCATGCATGTCTAGGCAAGTCATCACACATTTCTTGACAAGTTGATCCGAATATAATGTCATCAACATATATTTGGACAATAATGAGATTGTAGTCTTTCTTTTTAGTGAAGAGTGTGTTATCTACCATTCCCATGGAGTAATTATGTTTAATAAGAAAGGCTTTTAATCGATTCTACCAAGCTTTTGGAGCTTGTTTTAGACCATAAAGAGCTTTCTTAAGTTTATAGACATAATTAGGTTTTGTAAAGTCATTGAATCCCGGAGGTTGTGCCATGTAAACCTCCTCATTGATAAAACCGTTAAGGAATGCACTCTTCACATCCATTTGGTATAACTTAAAGTCTAGTGCGCATGCATAAGCTAACAGTATTCTTATGGATTCTAGTCTAGCTATGGGTGCATATGTTTCATCATAATTAATTCCTTCTTGTTGATTATATCCTTGGGTGACTAACCTAGCCTTGTTTCTAGTTATGACTCTATTTTCATCGAGTTTATTTCTATATACCCATTTTTTTTTCCTATAATGGTCATATCCAGGGGATTTGGGACTAGTTCCCAAACATCATTTGTTTTAAATTGGTTTAGTTCCTCTTGCATGGCCATCACCCAATTTTCCATACTTTTAATGTTATTTTATATTTTTTAGGCTTTCTATTTCTGAAGAAAGCAAAAGGATATGCTTTTGTCTTGAGCTTGTGACCCAAGAGTTCTTTGATTTAGATTTCCAATAACGTTTTCTAAGGGATGAGTTTTAGATTCTTTAATATTTACAATTTGATCATTTTCTAATGAGATGTCTTCAAGATCATTGCCTATGGATTTTGTTTATACCTCAATCGCTGCTTTCTTCGAATAGCTCAAATCATTTCTAATGGTGTTGTTTTAGTCGGGGGAGGAGTTTTCATCAAAAGTTAAATTCAACGACTTCTTTAACTTTCCATGTTTGCTGTCGTAGTAAGTATTATGTAGATTTACTTATTTTTGTGAATATCATAGGAAAACACCTTCGATGACTTAGCGTAAAACTTGGTGAGGTTATCCTTTGTATTAAGAACAAAGCATTTAACTTGAATAATCTAAATTAGTTAGTTTTGGTTTCCTACTCTTAACAACTGTCTGGAGTTTTTCTAAAATAGTCTATGGAAACTATATTAATCTATATAAGTTGATGTATCGACCGCATTACACCAAATTTGAGAAATGGATTGTTGTTTATCTTGGTTCAACTCATTTTCTTGTAGAGTGAGATTATTCATTTCTTTACCCCATTTGATTGTGGAGTACGAGGAGCGGAAAAATTGTGAGATATCCCATTAGAATCATAATAGTTTCCGAATTGTACTTCATTATCAAATTCCCGACCATGATCCGGTTCTAATTTATACAGTGGAACATACTAATTTTGTTTGGATCATTTTTTAAATACTTGGAATTTTTTGAAAGGCTGGTTTATTTGCTGATAAATATCTGTCCATGTGAATCGAGAATAGTCATTTTCGATATAAGGTATAACGTTTTCTCTATAACTTCATAAGGCGGAAGGGCAAAAAAATCATGTGATAGTAGTTCAGGCTCTAGTTGTTGAAACTATATTTTTAGCCTTGTGACTTGTATTAGCTTGTTTTCTAATTTTGCAAGTATCACAAAAATGTCGGTCGTATTTTAGTTTAGGTAGGTTTCTAACTAATTCTTTAGATGCTAATGATTGAATTAATTGCATATTAGTGGGAAACTAAATATCATAAGTCAGAGTGTGGAGTTTTCGTCCAATGTTGCAAGGCATATTTTGTCTTCCGGTTTATTTCCTAGTTTCATTACATATATTCCTCCTTTCCTAATTCCTTTTCCTATAACTTTTTCGTCTTTGATTATTTTGCTATCATGTTCGGTAAATATTACTTTGCATTTGTTATCACATATTTGACCTACACTAGCAAGTTATTTTATGTTATTACATGCTCAACATTTTCAATTATTAGGGAGTCTTGAGAAATCGTACATTTGCCTATGATTTTACCGTGCAAGTTGCTCTCAAAGATTACGTTTCCTCCATTGTATGCTTTGTATGAAGAGAACAACTTTCGATTACCGGTCATGTGTTTTGAGCATCCACTATCTTTAATACATATCATCGGGTTCAGTTTACTCATAAGCATTTTTCTATCGGGAGGCTTGGCTACAAGGAAGTTTCATCTTTAGGCTTTCCTAATTTTATTCTTATTGTCGCTCCATGCTCTCATAAATGCTCTGTGCTCATTGTTCTTTGGCGGCTTTGAACATTCTCCAATGAGGTGATTTGGATCCACCCCACAATCTAAAAACATTTCTTTAACTTTTACCATAACCATCATTTTACTTATTTGGAATGTTTTTTCTATCGACTCGTGGTTGTCTTATAAATATTCCTCGTTTCCTTAAGAATTTCTTGAATACTTTTTCGGGCCATAGCATAACTCTTCGTATTCACTATCGGAGGCTTGAGCTAAATTTAATCACTTACTTCCTTTTCACCTTTAATGCTAAGAGATCTTACTTTGTTCTTTCTTGGCATTTGGACCGTTTCGAAATATTCTTGATTACTTCTTCATAAAAATTTAAAGTTTCCAATTAGTTAGTCAAGAGTTAAGGTTGTTAGTTTTCTTTAATTCTTCAATCGTCGTGACTTTCGCATGCCATTTTGGATGTAATGCCCTAAGAAACTTCCTAACACAATTCTTGCTAGAAAAACCTTCATCAGTGCTTTAGTATAGTAATAGTAGGGTTAAATTGAGGCAAAGGCATTTTCTATTGATTATCTTCCTGGAATCGTGATTGTTCAATGTTGAACAAGAAGTCTTTTTTGTTATCTTTGACTTGTTTATTACCTTGATGAGTGATTAATAAATTATCCATTTTTCTTTTGCGGTTTGACAACTAAAATTTTCTTTCGTATTCTTTACGTGGCAAAGCATTATAATTACATTTTTGCTCATTATATCTTTCCAGTTTCTTTTTAAGATCATCGTTTTGTTTATGAAAAGGTATAACTTCATCCTTTTTAGTTTTGGGATTATTTTGAATAGGAGGAAAAAATCACCATTGGTAATAACATGCCAAAGTCTAGTACCTTTTGATTCTCTCAAAGTTTCGAATCTCATGTTTCATAAATAAATCCATCACTTTCTAAATTAGTAGTGGTTTTTGCATAGAGTTGCCCTTCTAAATATTTTTCCGTATTCCATAGATCGATTTTAAGTTTTAAAATACAATTTTAATTTAAAAAAATTTGTTTAAGTGGCTTCTTGATTTACCAATTATGGAAACTAGAAGGGGGTTGAATAGTTTTTACCAACTTTTTAACTTAAGGTTTTAAAGTGTTGTTAAAAATTTAGATTCGAATTTATGTGAATTCAATACTTGCTCCATTATGAACGATCTTGTTATCTCACTATTGATTGTATAGTATGATGAATATAATGTAAGTCAAGAGATAAGAGTAGAAACAACAAACCAACGCGAGTGATTTATAGTGGTTCGGTAATGAAGCACCTTTCGCCCTACTCACTCCACCGAACACCAAAACTCGAGAGTTTTCACTATGTCAACAAGCTCCCATTATGCTGAGAAACCGTACATCAACGATGCTTCACAATTTTCGACACATGCTCAAATGTCGAGTTTCTAATTCTTAGCTAGAACCAATCTATCACAACACGACTTCACTACTTGTTCAAAGTTCACAAAAACTACAACTTCACAACTCTTACAACTTCATGAACTTCACTTCCCAAATATTTTATTCATAACTATCTAAAATACTTGGTAGATCACTCGATCTTAACTATATTTCAAGGATTGCAAGATCTAAAACTTACTATACACAAATACAAGATATACAAATGATTTACAAGTATGTGATATGGATGCAACAAGATTGCTATGCACACTAAGGTATAATACTTCTTCACTTGATGATGAAAGTATTCTTCTCTTGCACTTGAGGAATTGAGCTTGGATCACTTGGAAACAAAGCTTTATGATTAAATGATCAAAGGATTTTAGAGGAGATATGTGGGTTGTTTTGAACAGAAAGAATGAGTGCAAAAGGTGAGAAAATTATGGGGAAAAGTCTGGTATTTATAGGACAAACTGGGGGAGCGTCTACCTAGGGCTGGTCCCCTTAAAAAGGTGGGCGGTCCCCTTAATTTTAAGGGGGCCGGCCGTGTATTTAAGGGGGCCGCCCTAGACTGGGGGGCTGCCCCAGTTTGTCTTTTGTGTAGGGGGGATTTTCTGGAACTTTTCTAGCCGTTTTAGGTCCGAAAATTTGAATTTCAAAATGTTTATTTTGAATAAAACATTTCTTTTATTTGTAGAAAATGTTTTGTAATGTATTAAAATGTTTATAACATTTTGTAAAAGTGTGAGGTTGAATAAAAATTTCCTTTGATCATAAAATGCATTAAGCATTTATTTATTCATACCTTTAAGTGATGTATTTGTTGAAATGAGAGTTTAGTTATTGTACTTGTTACGTTTAATTTTACGTTGAACATTTTTATATTTTATGATTATCAAAACGTAAAGATGTGAAAAAATATTAGTAATGTTTTTAGGCATTATATTTTATCAACATAGTTACAAAAGATAAAACCCTTCTTGGGTTGTTGGGCTTGATTTTGGGCCAGACCTATTACCAATGGACTTAAGCCTGACACCTAGGCCCAATTAGCTTAGATAAATTACCGTAAACTAAGTTTTTTCTTATACAAGGCTCGGAAATATTTAATGACCATCACTTTAATAAAAACACGGCTAACATTTACATTTTTTACGTTTTTGTACATTTTTTTTACGTTTTTTTACGTTCTTTACGTTTTTTTTTACGTTTTTGTACGTTTTCTTCCGCTTTCACACGTTTTCGTATGCTTTCGTCTGTTTTTGGACCTTTTCGTGCGTTTTCGTTCTTTTTAGACGTTCTCGCACGATTTCTTACGTTTTCTTACGTTTTCGTTCGTTTTCGCACGTTTTCATACGTTTTTTGACATTTTCTTACGCTCTCGTTGCATTTCGAGAGTTTCGTCGGCTTCGGGGGGGGCCCCCCCCCCCACACGGGTTTTCGTCAGCTTTCGCGTGTTTTCGTCTGTTTTCGCACGTTTTGTCCGTTTCGCGCGTTTTATCTGTTTTTAGACGTTATCGCACGTTTTCTTATGTTCTCACACGATTTCTTACGTTTTCTTCCGATTTCACACGTTTTCGTCCGTTTTTTGACATTTTCTTACGTTTTCGCACGTTTATTAACGTTTTAACGTTTTTGCCGCTTTCGTTCGCATTCGCGCGTTTTCGTCTGCTTTCGCGTATTTTCTTAAGCTTTCACGTGTTTTCGCCATCTTTCACGCGTTTTCGCCAGCCTTCGCTCGTTTTCATCCGTGTTCAGACGTATTCGACCGTTTTGAGACGTTTTTAGCAGTTATCAATCGGTTGCTTTTGTTTTCATACGTTATCTATTAACGATATTATAACAAAAAATCATAAAAACTAATATAACCAAAACCTTAAACCACTAGGTATAATATACAACAAGTGTCATGTACATAAACTTTAAGATTTATACCAAAAATCCTAAACCCCTAACCACTAAGTATAATATCATAAGTGATATATACATAAACTTTAAAATTTATACCAAAACCCTAAACCCCTAACCACTAAAACATATACCAAAAACTCTAAACCACTAACCACTAGATATAATATCACAAGTGATGTATACATAAACTTTAAAATCTATACCAAACTTAACCCTAACAGTAAACCCTATCAAAAAAACCTAAACCCTTAACCACTACGTATTATATCCAGTGATCTATACATAAACTTAAAACCTATAAAAAAAAAACTAACCATAACCACTAAAACCTTATACAAAACCCTAAACATCTAATACTAAATGCTATACCAAAACCATAAACCACTAACCGCTAAACCCGATACCAATAACCCTAAACCCCCATCCCTAACCACTAAATCCTATATCAAAAACCCTAAACCACTAACCACTTAACCGTATATCAAAAACCCTAAACCTCTAACCACTAAACCCTATACCAATACCCTAAACCCCTAACCATTAGGTATAATATTACAAGTGATGTATATACATAAACTTCAAAATATATACCAAAAACCCTAAACCCCTAACCACTAAACTCTATACGAAAAACTCTAAACCCCTAACCACTAGATATAATATCACAAGTGATTATAATAATTCTAAAATCTATACTCAAAACTCTAGACCCTAACATAACCCTATATAAAAAACATAACTCCTAACACTATGTCATATATCACAGTGATATATACAGAAACTTTAAAATATATACCAAAAACCTTAAACCTTAACCATTAACCGATATACTTAAAACCTAAACCTTAAACCCCTAACACCTAGTTATAATATCAAAGTGATGTCTACAATTTTTAAAAACTTTTAACAAAAACTAAACCCATAACCACTAAAGCTTGAATAACCAAAACCTTAAACCCCCTAACAACTAGGTATCAATATCACAAATGATGATAAATAAACCATTAAACCCTCACCAAAACTCCTTAAAACACCTAACACTAACCCTAAACCATTAACTGTTAAACCCTTATACCAAAAAACCCTAAACCCACTAACCACTAAATCTTATACCAACCAACCAAAAAAACCTAACCCCAACCATTGATATAATATCATAAGTGATATATACATAAATTCTAAAATCTAAACCGAAAACCCTAAACCTCTAACCACAAAACCGAATACCAAAAACCCTAAACCCCTAACAACTAGGTATAATATCACAAGTGATGTATAAACAAAATTTAAAGCCTATACTAAAAACCCTAAACCCCTAACCACTAAACTCTATATCCAAAACTCTAAACTCTAACCACTAAAACTCTATACCAAAACCCAAAAACCGTAACCATTAAACTATACACCTAAACATAAAATTATACCAATATCCTAGACACTCTCAACCACTAAACCTTATACAATAAACCATAAACCTCCTCCATAACCACTAAAATCTATAACAAAAATCCTAAACCCCTAACCACTAAATCGTATACCAAAAACTCTAAACCCCTAACCACTAGGTATAATATCACAAATGAAATATACATAAAACTTTAAAATCTATACCAAAAACCCTAAACCCCTACCATTAAACCCTAAACCCCTAATCACTAGGTATAATATCACAACTGATATATACATTAACTTTAAAATATATACCAAAAATCCTAAACCGCTAACCATAAACCCTATATCAAAAACCTTAAATACCTAACCACTAGGTATAATACCACAAGTGATATATACATAAACTTAAAATCTACCAACAACCCTAAAAACCATATACCAAAATTCCTAAATATTATACCAAAAAACCTAAACCCTTAACCCCTAAAACCCTATACCAAAAAACCTAACACCCTAACCACTTAACCTTTAACAAAAACCCTGAACCCCTAACACTAAACACTTGCCAATAACCTAAACACTCCCCCACTCCCCTAAACACTAATATCTATACTCAAAAACTCTAAACCCTAACACTAACCTTACCCAAAACTTAAACCCACTAACCACTAGGTATAATAATCACAAGTGATATATAATAAATTTAAAATATATAGCAAAACCCTAATACCTTACACTACCCTATACCAAAAACCTAAACCTCAAACCACTATGTGTAATATCACAAGTGATATATATAATAAACTTTAAAATCTATAGCCAAATGTAACACCCTCAAATCTGAGCACGCAGCGGAATGTTTGAATATCTGAGGGCGTTACATTTATGGATCAATAGCACAAGATCTGAGAACGACTACTAAATGTGTCGTTTTGAAAAAGTTACATTGAATTAACAAAAATACTTGTTTATTAATAAGCCCATGCTTCAAATCGTTCATAACTATAAATAAAGATTTCGGTTTATAACAATTTTCCCCAAAATGTAATAAGACCACAATCTTAAGTGTTGACTCTTCAATTATTGATTTCCAATGTATCATTGCACCCTCGTGCCTTATTGACCTAAAAAACATGCTTTAAAATGTCAACATAAAGTTGGTGAATTCATAGGTTTATGTAAATCAATGTAGGACCATAAGATTCAAGTGTATGATTATGCAACAATGCAAAAAAATCATAAAAAGTAATTACGTTTTCCTAAGCTATGAAATGAAGCTCGACATATGTGATGCATTTATTTGCCAATGAGTGTCCGTGAATGATGTGAAAACCCTGCAACATCCCATATTTGACATGGTATGCGTTCGTTACCAATGATAGCTAGTCACCCGAATGGGGATTGTCAATCCCTAATAGATCTATCAATAACAATTCCGGCCCAAATATTGTAATTCCCAATCATCTTGCAATTAATAGTTCATGATAATGGACATAATGGTTATGGTAAACTCAGGCAAAATGTAATCATAGTATAACAAAATAAACTGCGTCTAATTTGTAAAACAAAAGCTGTTCTAACCCCCAAGGATGTAAATCATTTAAATAATTTTAAAACATTGGGGCTTTGACTATCATAAGTGAATAGTCCTCTGGAAATGATAAATAGATATCCAAGTATGAATTCACATCGTCAAATACTAGTAAAATCGGGGTCAAGTCTTAGTCTACAAGTTTAGGCTAAAGACTCAATGTATAAACTACAATAAATTTGCTAGTTTATATATACTATTATCACTTGTGTAGTGGTGTACGTGTTTAATGTATTTGAAATTGTTTGATGGCTCTTGGGAAAACGGATATACTTTCTTAATAAATATACTTATTTATTAAGTCATAAATTAAACCCGTTTAATGTCCAAATATATTAATATTCGACCGATTCTTTAAGCGTTTTATTATTTCACTTTTGATCATGTTAGGATATCATTTCATCACCAAAACACAAAAATAAGAAAAAATAGATTTTAGAGAGAGAAAGTAAAAACAAAGAAAAATGGTTACTTGTTTCACAAAAGAAAAATGAGAAGCAACAACACCCTCTCCACACTTGGAGAGGGCTTTAAATAGTTCCAAGAGATGGACTATTCTTGTAGGCTTTGAGTTGGGCCAGTACATAGAACAAATGGGCTTGAGCCCGACAACTAGGCCCAACTAGCTTAAGTAAATTCCCGTAAACTACGTTTTCCTATACAAGGCTCGGGATTGTTTAATGACCATCACTTTACTAAATATCACGGCTAACAATCTCCCCCTAAGGGGTGGTCATTCAATTGAGGATCCTTCTTGTGACATTTTGAGTCTTGGAGCCTTGTATTCTTGGGAATTCCTTTTGAAGTTCCATTTGCATGCTTGAGATCTTGGATCTTGATTCTCTTATCTTCGATATTCTTTGGAAAATACTGATATCGTGGTCTTTGGCCTTGATTTGACTTGACTACTGAGATCTCTAAATCTTTATCCTTGAATCTTTATGCCAACTTGCGATCTTGTGTCTCCACCCTCATGCTCAAGATCTTGAAAGCTTGCTAACAATCTCCCTCAACATTTTCTTTTAACATGATTACTTGTACCACAAAATGTTCTTATGAGGAAGTGCTTGTTCATCAGAGATTGCGGAAGACTTTGATAGATTGAGCTTTCAATAATGAATTAATCTTTGTGGATTGAGCATGAGTATATTTAAAGTCTGAATCTTGACTCGTCATGGACTAGAGGCTGCTACCGTCGGGAAAACCTGCAAGTATAGGTTAGAGATAAACATATATGGACGAGAGTGTCTTTGTCACTTCGTCGAATATGGTTGCAATAACACGGTTCCCAGGTAATCAGTATAATTTTGCCTGTGATCAGTAGAATCAAAAGAATTCTCCTTGATGGGTTTCGAAGCTGAACTTGCCGTCTCGATTCCGGAGCGTCTCAATGCAGACATCAAGTAAGAGTGTGAATTCAGATAGTTACTTATTTTCTGATTTGAGGACGTCAATTCATTTTATGGAACAGTGTGATTCATATAGAATCGGCATCATCGTTTCTTTCCAGTTGACACAAGTTTGATTCATATAGAACTCGCAAAGGTCACCTACCAAGAGTTGTAGAGGTTGGCTCAAGGAAGGATTCCATCTTCACTGTGAATACTAAAGAGTATCACTCTGATGTTTGTCAATTATCACAAGTGATAATGCGTAGACTTATGATACCAATGTTGTTAAATGATGTACATACATTTTGTATATGGAATTTGTGTCCTAGTGAGATTTTTAATGGATCTCGTTGGCTCTAGACTATATAAGTGCACATCGGTTATTTGGTAACGGAGGCTTGAGCGGACTGCACACTTTTCAATTTCAACGATCTCGGAATGAGAAGCCGATAAATTGATGTTGATCTCCGGAGTAATGAAACAGAAATATTTTGAGAGATTCTGAGTGGCTAAGGAGGGTTGTGCATTGCATCACTGGGTCCATGATGTCAGTCTTCAATATCAGAATCATCTTTGTGATTACCAATAGATTATGCATCTGACCGGTTTATGCCTAGGTTGTATGGAGGGCTTCTTTCTTTTACCACCCTTTTATCCCTACAATGCTTTTTGCATTCTTCAACCCATTCAGAAAAATGCTAACCGAGAATTTATGACTAGAACCTTGTTGGGATTATCTCCAAGCACTATTCAATCTCTGTCGGCACTTTTCCTCCTTATTCTCATTTACTCTTTTTTCAATCATAACCTAGAGGAGGACTTCTACTCTTATCTAATGGAGTGTTCCTGGGTAGATCACTTGGTTCTGCTGGATCATGGATCGTATTTACCCTAACCTTAACTGCCTTATAACTCCCTGAGAAATAACAGCCCCCTTCTAGTTTTCCACACAATAGTTGGTTGGTCTTTGTGTATTGCCATGAAGATCCATAAAACCATTTGATAAAAAATCAATCAACGTGTCTAAGAAATCATTTGAGACACATTGAGTGTTTCCAGAGTTACTAAAAAGCTCCCCCTACACATATGCACCATATTATAAAAGAGTTTTGCACATGCGAGGTTTGGGAACGCACTTATAGATTAAAGATCGTATCCATTATTAATACGTATTGATCACATTTTAATTACTATTCTCCCCCTCAAAACTTGCATATGTGGTTACAATTTTTGACAATTGGTGAATTAAAAACAAGTTAATGTCCGGAATTCACATGAGTCTAACTAAGTCTTGGGAGAACAGGAGTGCATGCAGAATAAATCATATTATTATACTCCCCTCAATTATAGAATAGAGTGAAAACTTGGAGTATGAGTTTGTTGAGCATACAATTTTGAAAGAATTTGAAAAAAAAATTTGAAAATATCTTGAAAAATTTTGCTCAATAGGAAAATATATGAGATATATTTTATTTACCATCATTTTCCTTAGCACTTCTCTTGAGCATTCAAAACTTTGAATGTTTATATGACTTTGCTCAAGACCGAGAAGATATGAACTTCCTGTTGTTTAGGATAAATATACATAAATGAACATTTTCCTTTCTTTAGAGATCGAGTCCTAAGCTGACATTTACTTAGAATTCGTAGAGAAAAAGTAAAAGGACATGTTTTGAAAGCATTTAAAACTCTCGCTCGAACTTCATTTATTCACCCGTGTTAATATTAATCAACATTTCTAGGTGTGCAAATGTTATCGATTGTCGAGAGACATGTCGAAGAAGATTATTTTTGTATTTTTGAAATTTTCTAATTTTGTATTTTGCTTTTATAGGTTTTATATTTTTATAATTTGTTTTTTTGATAAAATATATACAGAGAATTACTGTAATTTTATAAGACGATCAAGTTCCTGAGGAGATAAACTGCGCATACCAAGGCGACGAACCAAATAGTTGAATCGATCTACTGGAAGAGCTTTGGTGATGAGGTCAGCCAGTTGGTAATCCGTCTTGACAAAATATAGTTCAATCGTACCATTTTCTACGTGTTCCTTTGTGAAATGGTAGCAGACAGCGATGTGTTTTGTTCTCGAGTGTTGGACCGGGTTTCTTGATATGGCTATGGCTGATTTTTAATCACAATAGATTGGAATCTTGTTGAATTGAAAGCCATAGTCCGTTAACTGTGTCTGCATCCAAAGGACTTAGGCACAACAAGTGGATAGAGACACATATTCTGCTTCTGTAGTAGACAGCGCCGTACAGTCTTGTTTCTTTAAGGACCAGCTAACCAGCTTTTTGCCTAAGAATTGAGCTCCACCAGAAGTACTCTTGAAGGTGTCTTTACATCCCACATAATCAGCATCTGAAAATCCAGTTAGTTTAAAACCAGAATCCTTCGTATACCAGAGACCCATATTAACAGTTCCCCGGAGATAACGAAAGATCATTTTAACCTCCTTGAGGTGCTTCTCGGTTGGCTTAGCCTGGTACCGAGCACATAAACAAGTAGCATGTACAATGTCCGGTCTACTATACGTAAGATACATTAGGGCACCAATCATGCTATGATATTTCATTGCATCGACTGGAGACCCATTTTGATCAAGGTCAAGCTTGTCTTTGATCTCTATTGGAGTACCAATGGGATCACAAGTTTCCATTCCAAATTTTTAAGGATTTCTAACACGTAGTTGGACTGGTTTATAAAGATGCCATAGGGGGATTGGTTAACTTGTAAACCAAGGAAAAACGTCATTTCCCCCATCATCGACATTTCAAAAAGGCTTTTCATAAGGTCAAAAAATAGTTGGGTATACCTAGGGTGTGTAGAACCAAAGATAATATCATCAACATAGACCTGTACCACTAAGATGTCGTCGTCAAAGCGCCTTATAAACAACGTTGGATCAATGATGCCTTTGAAGAAGTAATTATGTAGTAGAAATGTTGACAATTCGTCTTACCATGCCTTTGGTACTTGCTTTAACCCGTATAGTGCCTTATTTAACTTGTAGACATGGCTTGGATGATCAGCATCGATGAAACCTTCAGGTTGACATACGTACATGTCTTCTTTTAGCGTACCATGCAAGAATGTAGTTTTTACGTCCATTTGAAACACAGTGAACGATTTGTGTGTAGCATATGCCAAAAATATCCTGATAGCTTCCATTCTAGCAACCAGAGCGAATGATTCTTAGAAATCTATTCCTTCCTCTTGGTGGTACCCTCTCACAACCAGACGAGTCTTGTTTTGGATGATCGTGTTCTCCTCATCATGTTTGTTTTTTAATAACCATTTCAAAGTAAGAGGTTTTATGTTATCCGAAGGAAGAACTAACACCCATACATCAAGCCTTTTGAACTGAAGAAGCTCTTCTTGCACTGATTCAATCCATGCAGGGTCGGTCATAGCCTCTTTGACATTCTTCGGTTCTATATTGCTTACCGTTAATGTATACATGTACATGTCACCATCGGATCGGAGTCGATTCCTTGTCAAAACTGGTCGTGAGGGTTCTCCTATCACTTGTTCCAGAGGGTGATCCTTAGTCAATTGAAATTCTTGAGGGTATGGTTGGTAAAACGTATGCATGTTCAATGGATCCACAAGATGATGATTCAGCAGCACTTGTGGATGAAGTAGCAAAAGGTTTTACAAACGTATTTTCATCAAACATAGCATTTGGAACATTGTCAGCAACTGTTGCGGGTTGATGCTGAACATGTTGTTGTTGTGTTTCGAGCTCGTCAACATCCTGTGAAGTGTTTGGAAAATTTGTTGATTGTGAGGATGAATTTGTTGGTGTCGGCGCGGTGTCTGCTGTTGTTGTAGTTGCCATTGGAGTCTGAAGAACTTGAGGTGCTTGAGCAGCTGGAACAGTTCTTAGAGCAGCTGACGGTTGACCACCAATGTAATCATCATGCATAGCTTCGAACAGTAAATCCAATTCACCTTCAGTTGGTTGGTGAGTTGTTATTGTTGATGGATCATAAGTAAGATCGAGTCCTGAACTTATTTGTCCAGAAGTCATGCCTTGAAGCCCGGGTTTTGAACTGCTTTATTCAAAAGCCAATGCTGAAAGCTCATCAAATGTAACATTCATTGTCTCTATGATTTTCTTTGTCCTTTGGTTGTAAACTCTGTAAGCACAGGAATCGGCAGAATAACCAATGAAAAAGCCAATGTCACCTTTTGCACCAAGCTTCCCAATATCTTCACGATCATTCTTGGGATAATAGAGAGCCCCAAATACATGTAGAAGGGAGATATCTGGTTTTTTGCCGTTAATGAGCTCGTATGGTGTTTTGTTAAATCGACGGTGAATGATGGAGCAGTTTTGAGTGTAGCATGCATTAGCAATCGCTTCAGCCCATAAGAATAATGGTGCACAAGAGAAAATCAACATTGTTCTAACAGCCTCTACTAACGTCTGATTTCTTGATTCCACTACTCCATTTTGTTGAGGTGTTCTGACAGAAGACGCTTGGTGAGAGATGCCAACACTATAAAAGTATTCTTTAAGGATTTGATTTTTAAATTCTGTGAGACACTGAGTACAAACAATGTGTAACACCTTAAACATGTATAGCTACTTGAGGGTATAGGTAGAAAAGAATCACAAAAGCAACTAATATCCAAGTCTTCATCACAACACAAGTCTCTTCGTGTATGGAAAAGAAAGAACCAAAGACGACGAAATAAGTAGACTTCCCGTAAAAGTCTACTTCTATCCTAAATAAGTAACATCGTACAAAACCCCGTGATCATTAAAATTCAATACTAGCCATTAAGAATAAAGGTGAATTTTGCTAAGGATCGTTTTAGTGTAATGTATTGTGTTTGTTGTGATGTTGTTTGTAATTTTTTGAAGTGCTATGATCGTTAACGGATACACGGCTCAAAATATTTTACCATAAGCACGGCCCGTCCAAGTAATAAAACCCGGTCACATATACTTTACCCGACAAAATATTGTTTTACTACCCGGCTTAATCCGATAATAATACTACCACCATTTAACAGCTCAATTGCTTACAAACTCGGCCTAATCCATTATAACCCATCCCACTTTTCTCTTAATCAGAATTTCAGTCCGATATTATCTAATCTTTAGACTCGGCCTAAACTTCTTGTCCACACGCAGCCCATTAACCCAATAGATAGAATTTTGGCCCATGTTTTTGAACAAAAACCCAGTCCAACTCCAAGAAAGATAAAACCCGGTCTAATTACTTTCATTTAAATACCACCATCCCATATTATTAGGGCAAATCACAACCCTAATCTTATATATCCGCCCCTTAGGTCTTAAGAACAGATAACTGCCCCAATACTCCTCAATCTAATCTTAACCCTAACCACAAATAACATCGCCCCTAACATATCAGTTAAACCTAGTCTTCGTCTCTCAATCAAATAACATGAGTAAAAACCAATCCAACCCATTTCACGATTCAACATATCACATCAACCGTTCATCATTCAATTGATCATAAAAACAAATCACACCCTTTTACTTGATTCGGCATTAATCCATAGAATCCATAGAAGACACAAGGCTTTCAGATCCTTTGGAGGGTCTCAGTTAGGTTGCGCTTTGATGTTGTTTTGAGTTTTTTTCTTAAAACGAAAGAAAGGAAGATGATAACATAGTTGTTATCATTCTAACTTTAATTTCGTATATTAAAGAAGAGAGTAAGATCTTTTCACAGTTCAATGATGATATATTCTTTCACTTGATTGATCGTAGAACAATTTTGATGACTTAGTTTGTCACGAAAGATATATTATGAGATTGTATGTTCTTTTTTCCATTTCGTTTCGAGTCATGAGATAGGATGGATATGGAGATAGGATTAGTTATTATGATGTTGAATGTATGTGTTTTATGAGGATGGATGTGACTATAAACGATATATGTAGAAGTTATATGTATTTGTTTAGTTAGCAGATTAAGTTAGTAATTGTGATTGAGGCAGTTGAATGTAAGAGGTTTAAAATTTGAAAGTAACGATCTATTCTTTTCTTTTTGTCTTTTCTTGTTTGACCATTAACTACTCGGTGCGACTAGTGAGTTACCCGGGTCAACTCGGTAAATATCGAGTTTACTCAATTTGAGTTAAGGTTTGTATAACTCAGTTCCATTGAAGTTTTTACATCGGTTGCTACTGAGTTTTTGATAGATCGGTTCCAACTGAATTTGCTAGATCAGTTCAGTAGATTGGTTCTCAAAGACTTGATAGATCGGTTCTCAAAGACTTGTACAATAGATCGGTTCTCAAAGACTTGTACAATAGATCGGTTCGCACTGAGTAGACGATAGATCAGTTGCTACTTGAATGATGATAGATCGGTTTGTGCTAGCTTGATAGATCAGTTTTACAAAAAGCCAAAAAGTACTATCGTCCTTTCTTCTCTTGTATAGAAACCAATAAAAACTGAAACTGTCCTTGTTCCTAACAATGGGGATCTTGGTCTCCTCTTGTCTTTCAACCGGTGAGGACCACTAACAAGATGATGAACCCAGAAAAATAAGCACGAGGATAAGTACTCCAAATAAGCTTGAAAATAAGCTCAATAAGTTTGACACATAAGCTGAAAAAACAAGAGCAGTAAGCTTGAAAAAGCTTAAGGACGAAAAAGCACAAACAGACCAGAATAAGCTCAAATAAGCTTATAAAAGCTTGAAATAAGCTGTGAAAAAGGACCAGATCTGCTGTTAAGTTTTTGGATGAAAAGGGACCAAAAAACAAGAAAGGAACTTCTAGAACTGTTATAAAAATAGATGTACTCAACATCAACACAAAACAAACTAATTCGTGGCTTTTTTCAAAATAAGCCCACGAACATAAGCTATAATAAGCTTACAATAAGCTGATAAACACAAACACCACAAACACAAATACAAAACACCCCCGGTTAGCTCTTCATACCAATTGACAAGGATCAAAAACACCTTTTTGGGGGGTCTTGGTTGATCAAAGAACACAAGATGAATCATTGTTAGTTTTAGTGAGAGAAAGTAAAGAGAGGGTGAGATGAACACAAAAAGAAAAATATTAGATTGAAAGAAAAATGGGAAAAATGAAATGAACATCCACCACCCCTCATGGAGAGCAATGAGGGGTATTTATACTAAAATAAAAAGCAAACTATTCCTAGTTTACATAAATGACCCCTGCGTGACACGCAGTGTCCAAGACTAGTCCAATTCACGTGTAAGACGCTAGCTTTACTAAAAAGTGAGGCTAACATTAAAGATCATAGACAAATCTTTAAAATCACATAGATCATAACGGGTCTTTCGACCTATACCGATATGATTATATAATCTAAGATTGATAAGCAAAACGGACAAGATAAGACATAATAGGATTGCAACATAAGCTTGAAATTAAAGAGATCATGATCATACCAAACACTTATTTATTATCATAATATCACTGAGTAGTCATGAGAGATTTAGCCTCTCATGGCTAAGGAGTTCATAACATAACTTCATTTGATAACAAACTTCATTCTTTTACTAAACTAGTATGATGTTCTTCGTCGTTCTTTGTGATTTGATCTTTATTCTTCAAAGGATATGGTGTTTATACTTGGGAGAATGGTTGGAAAGTGTTTAGGACTTCATAAGGGAGAGATAGTTATGTGTGTTAGTTGAAGAATGTATGAGAGGATGATTTGAGAGTGAAAATTTGTTCTCTATTTATAGGCTGAGTGAGGGTGGAAAGTGTGGCGCACAAAGTACTTTGTGCGGCGTACTTGGGGTATTAATGCAGTGGCATTTATGTCATCATTTATTCTTCAACGTCAGATGGGAAGTGCGGCGCACAAAATACTTTGTGCGGCGTACTTATGGAGTTAATGTTGAATTTGACTAAGTCTTTTAATTCCTTTGACTTGAGGATAAGTGCGGCGCACAATTGTTAAGTGCGGCGCACATTTGCACTTTTAGACTTGATTCTTTATCTTTTCTTGTATGTTGTGTTCCTTAGTGTATAAGTACGTGATCATTGTTGTGTTTGACCTCGGGATGTCTTCAAGTGAACCTGCAAGTAATTCAAGCTATTAAGTATCAGAAGTTCACGAGAAATGATTAAATATATACAAATAATGCCACCAAAAATATGTATAATTTGAGCGTTATCAAATCCCTCCACACGTAGTCGTTGCTTGCCCTCAAGCAATCAAAGCGAGAAAATAAGATCATTTATCGTGACGTGGAGAAAATTTGGATTTTATAAGTGTTTACAGGTTTAGATAACTTTTCAGACATTGACATATAACTAAGCACCTCACATAGGGAATGTGTTTGATTTAATTCACTCAGTTCATCAGATAGGGTTTTATATTTGTGAAGTCACTCAATTTGCACAAACATAATATAGACAACTACCATAGGCTTGTATTGAATATAAACATGGCGAAGGGCGGAACTTGCTACTGATACAAGGATATTAGCATATACAAATCTTATTGTGCCGGAAACTTAAGCTTTATTTCTTTTGAATATATATATGTGTGTGTGTGTGTGTGTGTGTGTGTGTGTGTGTGTGTGTGTGTGTGTGTGTGTGTGTGTGTGTGTATTTGATCAATAACTAAGGCTTGGCACAGAACTTCATCTTTCAATATTGACTTCTTCACTTAGGTAATTTAGCAACTTAGCACTAAAAGGAGTGTTTGCAAGAGCAGAAACTTGCAGGATTCATAACATGTGATAGGCTTCGGTCTAGTAAATGTTGATCAAGCACAAGTTCTAGAGCTTCTAAATTACCGGCTCACTCATAATAATTATCAACCAATACCATTATTCCAGAAAAGGTGACAAAACCACAAATACACATCCATAATGATGGAATAGATACATGTGATTGCTCATTCCTTAACTCAAACAAGCTAAAGGCATCAATTATCTAGGGTACCAAAAGTGGGTACCCGAATATTCTAGAGGCTTATATTTCTCACAATTTAGTAGACTGGGTTGTGCTAGCTATAGTGTCAATCCGGTTGGATTTGCCTTACTAAGAGCATTTTTTAATTAATTTTTGAAAGCATATATATATTAAGATTTTGAAAGTATTAGAAAATTTTTGGCATGTCAAACATAGAGGGATATGATTAATTTTTCCTATTTGGCTCCCCTCCACACTTAAGTTGAATATTGCCCTCAATGTGATAACTGATAATAGAGATAAAATAGGAAAAATTAAGGGAAAATGACACTTCCCGGGGTATAGAGGAATGTATAGCTGCGAGAGAGCTATCCTTGAGCATACTTTATAATTTTCCAATCTTTAAGCTATATTACCTGCATACAAGTAAATATACAAGAACACACAAAAAGAAAATATTTTTGTTGTTTTTTAGAAAATAAACAAAGGATATGAGTGAAAGAATGGAGAAGGGACTCCTCCACACTTAAGTGAAGCACGGGTTGCCTCCCGAGAAGCGCTTAATTTTTAAGAGAGTCGTTAGCTAGACTCGAACTTGGTGAGTCATTCTTTAGGAAAGAAGGGAGTGACTGCTTCTCTTTGGTCATTATAATCTTCTTCTTCATGATATAATTTGAGTCGATGACCATTAACAATGAATGTTTTTCCATCTTTTCCATATAGTTCAACATATCCGAACGGATATTGGTGTTCCACTACATATGGTCTTAGCCAGCGTGATCTGAGTTTTCACTGGTACAAAAACTGGTATTGGTCACTCCAAAAATGTGTGACGATATACATATGATCACACGTGTTTTTTTAGGTGTTTGTCACTAAAGATCGCGCCACTGTAGGTCACATACAGTGACGTTAGGGAGTTCGTGGCTATTTTCATTGAAAAAGAGTGACCAAAACCCGAATATGTGTGACAAATTAGGCACAAGTTTTGTTTGATTAATCAGTATTAGTGACCGTAAACACTTTATAGTCACACGAATGGTTTTTGAGAGTAACTATTGTTCGTCCTTTGGCCACATAAATATATAATATATGTGACATTTGAGATGATTTATTTAAGTAAATGTGTATTTTGTGTGACTATTTCCCGTCCTGTGGCCACATGAATATATAATAAATGTGACGTTTGTGATGATTTAGTCACACAACGAGTGTTGTTTTTTTGGAGCTAGTCACATATAATTTAAAAAAATAACTCCATATCTTTTCATTGTCTTTTCCATTATTTTGTTATAGAAGTGAGTACCTCGGTCGCTGATTAGAGCTTTGGGCATTCCAAAATGGCAGAATAGTTTCTTTAGAAAAAATGAAAACATTGGGCATCATTTGTTGGTAAAGCTTGAGCTTTGGCCCATTTAGATACGTAATCAACAGCGACAATAATGTATTCAAACTTATGTGATTTTGGGAATGGTCCCATAAAGTCAATACCCTATACATTGAAAATTTCACATACTTGAATGTTGGTTAAGGGCATCTCATCACGTTTCGATATATTTCCCGTCTTTTGGCATGCTTCGCAAAGTTGAAACTGAGTTTTGAGCTTCTTTATATGATTGTTGGCCAGTAAAACCTGAGTCTAGGACCTTCTTAGCAGTTACATTTGGTCCATAATGTCCACCGGTTGGTCCGTGGTGACATTGATCTAAAATTGTACGGTTTTCTAATCCGGATACACAGCGTCTGATCATTCCGTTAGAATATACTTTGAAGAGGTAGGGTTCCTCCCAGAAGTAGTGTTTGAGGTCAGAGAAGAATTTTTTCTTTTGTTGGTATGTCATCCCTTTTGGCATAATATCAGCTACCAAATAGTTTGCAAAAGTCTGTGAACCATGTTCATCTTTTGGTTGTCGTAATTTCCTTAAGGTTTCTCAGGAAAGTTGTCATCAACATCATTGTCATCACTTGGACTCGTTCATTTTCAATCCGGAGGACAATAGTGGTCCTAGTTGCTAGATTTTTGTTCCTTTTATATCATTTGTTTTATATGTCATATTCTTGCGTAAGAGTAAAAATTCATCGGAATAGACAAGGGTTTTGCATCTTGTTTCTTGAATAAATGTTTTAGAGCTGAATGATCGGTGTGAACAATAGTTTTTGATAGAATAAGATAGGATCTGAATTTGTCAAATGCAAAAAAAACTATGCCATGAGTTTTGTTCGGTCACGGTGGATTTTTGTTGTGACTGGATTGAGAGTTTTTACTAGAGACGTATGGCCGGGTGAAAGTTTTTACCATCTTTTTGACCTAAGACAGCTCCAACTGTGAAATCACTTGCATCACACATAAGTTTAAACGGAAGTTTCCAGTTTAGGCTTACGATCATAGGAGCACATGTAAGTTTCTCTTTTAATGATTCGAATGTTTTTTGACAATCATCGTTAAATTCGAATAGAGTATCTTTTTCAAGCAGCTTAGTTAGAGGTCAAGCAATTTTCGAGAAATCTTTTATGAATCTTCGGTAAAAACCGGCATGTCCAAGAAAGCTTCTAACTCCTTTGTAGATTATTAGTAGGGGGCGAGCGTTTGAGATTACGTTGTATTTGTGCTTTGTCGACTTCAAGTCATGCATAGACACCTTGTGTCCTAGCACAATCCTTCTTATGACTTGAATAGTGGATCATATTTCCTAATTAAGGACAAGATGTGCATCTTTACAACGCTGGAGCAATTTTATCGAGTTTGTTCGGAATTTGTCGAAGTAGTTTCATGATGGAGGAAATCGTTCCATGAATACTTCACAAACTTTATCGATCATGTCATGAAAAGCATTGCTAACATGCATCTTTGAATGTACGGGGAATTGCATAGCCCCCGAAAGGGCATCGACCTATAAAGCGTTTGTTACGAAAGGACTTCGTGAATGTTGTTTTTTCTTGATCATTAGATCGATAGGAAATTTGAAAAGTTTCCAGAAAAAACCTAGCGAGGAAACAGAAGAAATTATTTATTTCTTGCGAGTCTTTCTGAAACATTAGATCCATAAATGGTAAGGGGGAAAACACGTAACGGTTTATTGTTGGATAAGTTCGCTTTTTTGTTTGTGACAACTGTTAATACCACCTTTCCTTTGTTACCCGTGAATAGGGACTACCCAGGGTCTATGGCAATTGGATAAAAATGCCAGGTTAGCAAAGAGTTTCACGGATTTTTTCTTAACAATCTTCTTAGCATATTTAGATTCAACCTTCTTTGTTTTTGGACAACGGGTTTCTTGTCATCCATAAGTTATATCTTGTGTTTGCAGAATGATGGGCAGATACCAGAATGTCAGTTGTTTTCTAGGCGAAAGCTTCTTTGTGTTTTTTAAGAACGGATACAAGTTTGCTTTTATTTTGAGCAGATAGTTGAGATAATATGATTACAGGAAGAAAAGATGGTTCTTCTAAGAATACATATTCCAAGTTATCAGGAAGAGGTTTGAGTTCAAAATCCGTAAGAGGTTCTTTAAGAGATGTCTTGATTTTATAATCTGTGTTGACGGTGATTTTTTCGAATGGTGGTTCTTCGGTAACGGATTCAGATTCAGAATTTTCATCTTTAGTCATTGCTATGAATTCAGAGAAAATTTCTTCTTCGAGAAGGGTTCCTTCGATGGAATGGAGGATCTTGCTTCCTTCGTCTAGAAGAACGTCGAAATCTTCTTCTAAAATTTCATCGATAACATCGATACTAAAACATGTATCGTCGTTTGAGTAAGAGTGTTTCATTGCAGAGTCGATATTAAAGATCATTTGTTTAGTTCCAACTCCAAGATTGAGCTGTTTCTATTTAACTTTAATAACGGCATCAGCAGTGTGAAGAAAGGGTCGTCCCAAAATGAGGGGAACTTTACTGTCTTCTTCCATTTCGAGGATAACGAAATCAGCAGGAAAGGTGAATTTACCAACTTTAACGAGTATATTTTCAGCTATTCCAACAAGATATTGGAACGATCTGTCGGCTAATCTTACGCTCATTTTGTTAGGTTTGAGAGTTTCTAGAGATAATTTTGCATATAAGGAATATGGCATAAGGTTAATGTTAGCACCAAGATCGGCTAAAGCATTACAGGAGAAAGTTTTATTGAAATTACATGGAATAAGAAAACTTCCGGGGTCTCTAAGTTTTGGTGGAACTTTATTTTGGATCATCGCTAAACTTTCTTCGCTAAGGAAAGCGGCATAAATCTGCTTGGTTTTATTCTTGTTGCTTATGAGTTCTTTGAGAAATTTTCCATAGTTAGGCATTCCGGCTATAAGACGACGACAAGAGGTACGTTAATTCAGACGCCTCAGATCATGTCGAGGAATTTTTCGTATTGGGCTTCCATTTGTTCTTTTCTAAGGCGTTGAGGATACGGGATCTTTGGTTTGTATGGTTTGGGTAACGGTTTTTCTTTGACTGGTTTTGGGGTTTTAGTTTTTGGTTGTGGTGTAGGTTCATCGTCTTCATCATCGCTATCGAAGTTGATAGTTTTCAGATTTGTTTTGTTCAGGTTATCCAGTGGATTATAGGATTTACCACTTCTTGTGAATACAGAATTCACATGCTCATTACGAGCTTGCGGTGTTGGTAAGCTTTAGAATTGCTACCTCGTGGGTTTGGTTGAGTGTTGCTTGGAAGAGATCCAGAAGGTCGTCCAGATTGCTTGTCAGCAAGTCTGTCGAACTTAGTTTCAAGATTCTGGATTGAAGCTTGATTTTTGGCTATGTTTTTGAAGTTGCCCCCCCAACCCCGTCCCCCATGACGGTCATAAAATGTATCTTTGACAAAAGATTGGTTGATTGATGAGATTCATGTAATTGTTGTATTGCTCTTCTGAAATAATCGTATGGTTTGTCATCGGTGTTAGATCGGTAGTTGTCTCGGTTATAATCATTCCGTCCGCTTGAACGCCAATTATCGCGATTCGAGTCTCGATCGTGGTAATCATTATAAAAACGAGTCTTATGGAAGGTTTGCATGAATTTAGCTTCTTTTTCACGGGACATAGGTGTAACACCCCCAAATTGGGTCACAACGGAATATGAGTATCCGGGAGCGTTACATTATGGATCAATAGCACAAGACATGAGAACGACCTCTAAAAGAGTCGTTTAAAATATGGATACATTGGATTTTTGAATTGTTTAATAACGCTCAACGGCTTAAATGTTCAACACTTGATAACAAATTATAGATCATGAAATTATTCCCAACATGTAATGACTCCAAATTTCCATTTCTAAATGAATGACTCCCAAAAGACTATCCCAATGTATCCTTAGCACCTCGTGCCTCATTGACCTGAGAAAAACATGCTTAAAAACGTCAACATAAAGTTGGTGAATTCATAGGTTTATGTAAAATGTAATGTAGGACTGTAAGATTTTCAAATGTATGATAATGCAACATATGCAAACATCACAAATGTAATTACGTTTCCCTAAGCTCATGACACTGAAGCTCGACATGTATGAATTGCAATATAAATTGCCTACATTGCCCGTGATGATGTTTAACCCGCAACATCCAATCGAAAGGGTATAAATATGTTGGGTCCATCTACGTGGACACCAGTGAGAAGCTACTCAACACGATAAGGATGTCAACCCGCAAATATGAATCTATTTATAACATTCGCGCTCACACAGTAATTGACAGTTCATGATAATGGGCTCAATGGGTTATCGCTACTTAGGCAAACACGTAATCATGATAAAATGTACACTTACGTCCAATTTGTAAAACAAAGCAAGTTTCTCACTCAAAAGTTGTAAAATCATTGATTATAGTAATAACATGGGGCTATGAATCTCCATTAGTAAGGTAGTTGAATGAAATGAATCAAGTGATTGAAAGACAAGGAGAAATATGAGTGCAAAACCTAATTAATATAGGTCGTATACTGTACCATGTACTTTGAATAACTAATCACTATATTACTATATAGTTACATCACCACCTACAAAGTGTTTTGTTTCAATTTATGGAAATTAAACAAATTGGATTTGCATTTGTAAAATAATTGTTACAAAGATCGTATTGTAAAATATTAAAATTGTCCAACGATTATTCGTTTATGAAAAGTAATTGTTTTATACCTTTAGATAATTTTATATAATACATTATTATAATTTGTTTATTTGATTTCAAAAAAAATAGTGCACAAAGTATAAAAATAGTGCATAAGGTTTTATAAACCTTATATCTTTTTCGTTTTCAATCAGTTTTGCATATTTCTTTATATCCGTGCGTTTATATTTGAAATGATATATTAAAAATACAATATTTGTAATATTAGATACGGATATGAACAGTAACATTAAATTCCATTTAATGATATATATAAAAACTCTTTTTTATTAATTAATTGTTGTATATTAAAAATGTCGTTATTTATGCGTTTTACCTCTGTTTAATACGTTCTTTATATGTATATAATAAGTTCTTCTTATAGCCATAATATGGTCCATATTGTCCAAAGAATAAATCCAACAT
This sequence comes from Tanacetum coccineum, assembly GCA_026074375.1. Taxonomy (NCBI): domain Eukaryota; kingdom Viridiplantae; phylum Streptophyta; class Magnoliopsida; order Asterales; family Asteraceae; genus Tanacetum; species Tanacetum coccineum. The sequence goes on from BQNB010000301.1 coordinate 148,987, forward strand.
ATTTATTTATTTATTCTAAACCATATAATTAAATAATTAGTCAATACTTGATAATTATTACATGAATTACCCCCAACACTTGTAAATTCTTATTTTAAGCATATTGACATATTGTAAACATCATTTTAATTATGTCAAAATAAATTTCGTGTATATGTAGGCATGTATTTTATTTTATAACTTTATAAAATAAACCTAGGTGATGATTAACAATATAAAAATTATATAAATCATGAAATGAAATAAATAAATAGATTTTGGGTCTGTAGATAACATTAGATGAATGTAGAATGAATGATGATCAAGATTAAACCCAACCAAGAAAACCCTAATGGAAAATAGGTTTAGAAATCCCTAATTTTCTTAGAAAACCTAGTTGAATCCTTTCTTGGTAATAACCCTTGTTTAACCAATCCAGCTTCCAAGACACCTTATATTATGACCAACAATGAACCCTTGAACACTGAACTAGCTTTTGAATCAAAAATATGGTTGTTATGAGTGTGTGGAAATATATGTCTGTGGGTTTAGAGAGATGTCAGGGTGAGTTTACTTGCTTTGTTTTTCTTGTAAATGTAAGTGTATGATGTTCCCTTCTTTATAATAGCAACCAAGGTATGGCTAAATGGGCATATAATATTTGCTCTTTGGGACAAGGTAGGACTAGACAACACACTTGCATGCTTAAGCATGCAGGTTGCGTTGTGATTTGAGGCCAAGGACGGACAACTCGAAATTGGTTTTAAATCACTTAGGGCTTGCTTTTGTGTAGAAAGCTTTGGGGTGATAATGACCTACTTACATGCTTGGCATTTGTCCACTCTTCTTAACCTCACCATACACGGTCACACGAAAAGAAAAGGGAAGACCAAAGTGATGTTAGCTTAAGGTTTTTGATCCAAAGGATAAAGGAAATTGTTGTTTATACAAGTTAGTGGAGGATTAAAGATTTAATTCCAAGTGTACATGTTGTATATGTATGATTTTCATGTAGGGCTGATTTTAGTAAGGTTTTTATGAGGTTTTTGAGTATTATGGTTATTAGTGGGTATTTGTTAAAGTGTAGGTGGGTTTATGGTTTGCCATGCATAACTAGTTTTATTGCGTTACGTAGACGTTTTACGTAACCAATAACAATAAAAAGCGTAAAGTTATAATTTATCATCCTAATGACTTTATAACACTTACTTGACGTAAACATTTAATTGTTTGATGCCCGTTTATGTTAAATGCTCATTTTTAGTTTACGCGATTTAGCTTAACGATAAAAATTAAAAGTAAAGGCGAAAAAGCCTAAAAATAAATAATAGAATAATTGAAGTCGTAAATGACCTGAAAATATGAAATGTTACAGTCTCCTCCCATTAGAAGAGCCTTGTCCCCAAGGCTCAAGTCGCAACACTTGACGAAGGTACGGGTTTAATGAAGAGATGCGGATACTTCTTTTGAAATTGGTCTTCACGTTCCCATGTGAACTCAGGACCTCTCCTCAAGTTTCTTTAAACCTTGACAATTGGGATATGGTTTTGCTTCAACTGTTTGACTTCTCGATCCATGATCTTTACGGGTTCCTCCACAAAATGAAGCTTGTCATCAACATGAAGTCCTTCCAATGGAACGGCTAATGGTTCATCAGAATAATATTTCTTCAAGTTGGATACATGAAATGTATTGTGAACTCTGCTCAACTATTGAGTAAGCTCAAGCTTGTAAGCAACGGATCCAACCTTTTCCAACACCTTAAAGGGTTCAACATATCTAGGGTTTAACTTTCCCCGTTTTCCAAAAAGTACGACCCCTTTCCAAGGTAAAACTTTAAGCATAACCCTATCCCTAACTTGAAAATCCATCGGCTTACGCTTTAAATCGGCGTAACTCTTTTGTCGATCACGGGCGGCTTGCATTCTTTGTTTGATATGATTTGAAATGACCATCTCATTGTCTCTGGACTATTTCTGGACCCCGTGACGTTTGAACTGTCCAACCTCGCCCAACAAACAGGTGAACGACACTTCGCACCGTACGTGCTTCAAACGGTGCAGCCTTGATGCTAGCGTGATAACTGTTGTTGTAAAAAAACTCCACTAGTGGCAAATGTCTAACCCAACCATTTTCAAAGTCGATCACACAAGCACGTAGCATATCTTCGAGAGTTTGGATATTTCTCTCGCTTTGTCTATCAGTTTGTGGATGGTACGCAGTACTCATATCCAAATTAGTACCCAAAGCCTTCTGAAGTGACCTCCAAAAATTTGATGTGAATCTAGGGTCACGATCACAAATGATCGAGACGGGTATTCAATTCCTTGTGACTACCTCCTTTAGGTACATCCTTGCCAACTTCTCCATGGGGTCAGTTTCCCTTATTGGTACGAAGATTGCAGACTTAGTAAGTCGGTCAACAATCACCCAAATGGTGTCATAGCCTTGCGCTGACTTAGGAAGCTTTGTGATAAAATCCATTGTGATTGTAGGTTCCCGATTAACACTTCACTTCATAACCCGAACCACGAATCCAAGAAACTAGAGAGAGAGACGAAATGAGAGAGAGATGAGAGAGAGTTGAGAGAAAAGAGATAGAAAAGAAATTTAGATATTATGAGAATTAGATATTTGTGAAAAGAAAATATCTATATATATATATATATGAGATATTTTCTGAAAAGAAAATATCTATATATATATATATATATATATATATATATATATATATATATACGTATACCCCCTACACATTAATGTGACGCGAGGGATATTTTAACAGGACCCGGGCTCGGGTTTTGTATTGGATTAAACCTAAACATATACAATAATAGATAACTATCGAGCCCGAAACTGATAAGATTTTTATTACAACGATTAACTAATTAAAGACCGAACTCCATCGTAGAGTGACCGAACTTCCTTGTTCCGACTCAATAAATTAAGAGGCTAACAATCTCCCCCGAAGTGAGGTCTTGAACACGGGTACACTTCCTTTAGATTGACTCAATAAAAATGAGGCTACCAATTCTCCCCCCGAAGGTGATTCAATTATGACACTCGCTTGTCATCATGAATCATTAAGATTGCTTTGTCCGTTTAATTCAGTGTTCTCTGGGTCCTTTTCTTTTGTTCTTTGGTTGTAAGCTTGTTACCCTTCATGCTTTGCGATCTTACTTTGAGCCGTTGTCATTGTCTTTATCGTCTTAGCCATCTTGCGATCTTATGTCTTTGACCAACATCTCATACTTTTGCATTATCTTGAAAGCTTCAAATCAAGTTAGCGGAAGTCCTTTAGTCTTTAATCTTGATCTTTCTAGATAGTGTCTTTGTAGATTGAGCATTTGAATGGGATTGAGTTTCCGTTACCACCGGATTGACCTCAGGTTTACGTTAGTGATAAAATGAGAAAGAATGATTGAAATCAATCGGCGTGTCACTCGTTAAAGAGTTTTTTTGTAACACATCAGAGTGTCTGTTTTTTATCGAAAATTCATCAACCGTACAAATCATTTACTGGACCAAATCGATATCCATTGTCAACAAGTTTGATTCTAAAGAATCTCGCAAGACACCTACCAAGAGCTTGTTTGATACTGGCTCAGCAGGATTTCCCATCTTCATTGTGAATACAAGATTAGTATCACTCGAATGTTCGGCAAATATCACAATGATATTGCGTAGGACTCTTGATAACAGCTTGTGAACCTGATGATGTTCAACAAGTGTTTGAAATGGAATGTGTCCTAACGAGATTTTGATTGATCTCTTGGCTCTAAACTCGATTAGTGCATTTTGGTTTTAGTACTCGGAGGCTGGAGCATATTGCCACCTATTCAATATCAACAATCTCGGAGTGAGATGTCAATTAATAACATGTGTATCTCCGTTGACAAATGAGACAAGTTTCCTGTTAAGATAAACCCAAGGCTGGGAAGGGTTGTGCATTGCATCACTGTCCATGATGTCGTTTTCAATGTCAGCAATCAACTTGTGATTCTGACAGCATATGTATTGACCCGGTTTCTGCCTTAAGTTGTGTGGAGGGCTTCTTTGTTTACACCCTTTATCCATACATTTCTTTTTAATTCTTCAACGCCTTCAATGCTTACCAAGACGTCATTACTAACACCTTGTTGTGATTGTTCCAGTGTTAACTCAATCTTAGTCGGCATTATTCCCATATACATTCATCTCCAATCATTACCTGAGGACGGCTTTTCTAACTTGGATTATCCTTGGGTAGATCCTCCGGTTCGTTGGAACATAGGATTGATTCTAACTAACTACCTTATGACTTCAAAATCGACGTAAAATTAAGATTGTTTTTGTGTATAAGCATCGAACCAAAAAACTTTTCTTTCTGTTAGCAACATTGAGTCAGTTAGAGTCCTATTTTAATACATTTCTCCCCTTATTTTAAATAATAAACACTTATTTTTGAAATACCTGGATTAAAATATGTCTTGAAAATCATGTGGGATAAAATATTATCAGCATGAATGGTTTGGACATTTTTGATATGTTTTTGAATACATAAGAATGGTCAGTTGATATGTATCCAAAAACATTAAAACTTTGTTTTTTTTCGTAAAAACTCCCCTTCAATAATAGGATCAATTGAGAAATGTGTCTTTTAAAAACCATGTGAGGGAAGGAGTTGTTGAACACACGAATTTATGAAAGATTATGAACTTGTCCATGGAGAACTTCTTGAAAAATTATGTTCAACATTTTGAAAAACCCAAATGTTAAAGGATTTCCTCTTCTAACGTTACAAAGGTAAGCGCACTGAAACGTACACTTTCCTTTTTCTTAGCTAAAAACATTGAAATGTCTTGTAAGAACAGCTCAATACGAGAAACGTAATTGTCCGTTGTGAGAAATGTTATAAACTTTCCTTTATTTGAAGTCCGGGTATGTACTGACATTTGCACATAAGCATCTAGAAATAAGAAATGACATGTTTTGAAAACTATTTGCAACTCTCGCTCGAACTTTCATGTTACACACCCGTGGTCAATGTTAACGACATTGCTAAGCACGAAATGTTATCGATTCCAAGAGACATGTCGAGAAGAATCTTTTGAAAAATTCTGATTTCTGATTTTGGTATATATTAACCTGTTGTCCCAGCATTGCTATGTGAAGGTGGAATAGTAAATCCCATCTCTTGTCGTGATGTAGCGTCTGACTGCTAGAGGAACAACTGTTGTAACAGCTTTGAACTTGACGGTTCATTGCTGTGGTCGTGAATTCCGAGTTCTGAACGGTTATGATCAGAAGTCATTTGATGAAGAACGAGGCCTGAACTGATGTGAACAGACATCATTTGAACATTGAGGAACGGGGCCTGAAGTGTTATTTTCAGCAGACACCATTTGACATTGACGACCGAGGCTTGAACTGTTGTGTTCAAACGTCATTTTGTGATCATCAGATCAAAATTCCTTGAAGCCCTGTTTTCTGAGATATCTTTCTTTTTCGCAACCAAACTCTGAGTCCTTCCTCTGTAGGATAGAACGATGTACCTGTACTTAATTTTGGATGGGGTGTATGTCTTATAGAGAGTACCCTGCACTTAACATAAAGAGCTTGTATGCTTTCACCTTGGTTAGTGATATCTGCATTTGAACCATTTGGTGTTTCACTTTCAACCTTTGTGGCTAGAGGCGAATGTCCCTTTCTGTTGAACCCATCAAAGACAAACAGTAATTGAGAATTCTACCCGTTGGTTGCCACCAAAAGACCAAGATCTAGACAATTGTTTTTCTCATGCACAGTGGTAGTCCCTTTTGATGAAAACTATGTCCTTTTGGGGATCTGTCTTTTTGTGGTTCATTTTAAAAAAACAACCCCTTATTGCTCTACGTTTTGTTTCTGTTTGTTGTCTTTATTGGATGGAACCGTAGCACGCGAGTTGACATCTTTCAGGATTTTTTATTACACAATCGTCATGATGGCATTAAGACACATTTATGACATGTCGAGCAAACAAAATGTTGGAGTCAGAAAAAATTTCTAGGGATCCTAGAGTGTTCATGTGTCTTTTTCTTAGCTCCTCTAGGTAAGTGATTATGAATCAACGTCGTTGAGCTATACCTAGATAGCTTTGGTGCAATCATGTGATAAGGTTTTGCAGGGCAGATTCCCTTCTCTTAGCAGATAATGTGTATTGACTGGTTGACAAGTCGTTGTTCACATCAACTTGGAGGCAAACCGGGGGGTGGTTTGAAATTCTAGGGTTCTTTCAGACTTAAACGCAGTCGGTTGTCTAACAACGATTGGTTTTTTGAGTGGTTGTCCAACCTGTTTCCCAAGATGATGCTTTGCAAACGTGTATTCACATTATGTTTTCCTGTAAGTTTCACTTAACTCATTTTTTAATAGCTGCAATTGCAAACCCCTTTTTCTGAATCTGAGCTAGTACATCAGCATTTTTCATTAGACTTTTGTTCAGTTGTTCTATAAAGAGTCATCGGGTTTTGGTCTAACTCGTGTCTTTTGATAGAATCAAAAGATCTTTGGTAATCTGTTTCAATGCTCATTTTCTTATGTAATGCTCATTCTCTGTCGGTAATTTAGCCACACTATTCCATATATCGATGTTTTATAGTTTCAATTACATCCGATGTCATTATTAACCTTGGCTTTCATTACCTTTTTCTTTAAAAAAATTACTTTGTTTGCCTGAGTAAACATTGTTTTCCATTTGTAAATGGAGTTCAAGATTGAACAATGTTCTTCGAGTTTTCCAAAAAATTTTTGTAAACTGGGCAAAGATCTTTTGAGACAAACATTTTCAACTCGATGTGATGATCTGAGAGTTCAATTGTCTTGTCATCAGTTACTTTTAGCATGGCAAAGGACGTATGTCATGACATGTTCAGCTTCTGTCAACCATTCCTTCATTATTGAATTCAGGTTGCTCAGTATGCTGTTGTCCTGTAGCAAGATATTGATTTCAGCAGTCGTTTGTACCTCAGCCATTGGCTCTTCATCATATATGGGTCTGATATCTGCATCATCAACATGTGCATCATTCCCTTAATCTGCAGCTTGTATCCTGCGCTTTATTCCTTCCCTTTGCTTCAATTGATAACTGAACCAAGCCATCCAATGCATTACTCGTAATCAGTCGTTCCTCTTTGTCTGGATTTGTCTTTCATTCACCGGCTTTCATGACCCATTTTTATGTGTGCTCTTTCACCAAACCGATCTACTTAACAGATTCCAAGGTTGGATCAGTGGTTACGGAATTTCAGAATATCGAGTCGATGTATTGTAGGAATTTGTTGCGTGTCATGTCAACAATTCATCATCCGAAATAAAACCGTGACTTGATGAACATCTGAAACTGTGTCTGGAGTACTTTAAAAGCAGACAGGTAACATCCGAGAATTTTCGGATTTTAAGATAACGATTTTACCCCTTTGACTTCTAGGTCTGGCTTGACTTACAAGAACAACATCTAAATCACGTTTTCACGGCTCGGACCCTAAAGCAATTCGATGTGAAACGATATTCCAGACAACATTTCAGTTTGCCCCTAGACCTGTAAACGAGCCGAAAAGCTAAAACACACCGCAAAATTAAACGAACAATACACAACGCGGACAACACAAAAACAATTAATTTGTTTTTAATTATCAGTATTTATTTAATAAAATATTAAATAAATTGCCATCATTTTAATTAAAAGCGTTGCGGATAACGCGAATACTAGATTGAAATACCAAATTTATTTCGGACAAGACGAAACCGTTCCACAAAAAAAATAACATTATAAAATGTTATAAAATATTTATGAATACATTAATCAAATAAATTCTCATTTATCCTGAAAATATGAATCGGAAAACAATGGCGCAAGTTTTAAGAGTTGAATCATCCGTTAAGTCGCTCAAATGAGTCCCGAACCGTTTTATCAAAACTATAATAAAAATGTTACACTTTTAACCCCTTAACTATAATAACTTGTCACTTAGTTTATATATATATATATATATATATATATATATATTTTCACACTTTTCATTTCATTTCATCTCACATATACACACACACACTCTTTTAATTCTCTCTTCCCCCTCCAATGTCATCTTCTCCGGCGAGCTCCCCCACCGCCGGCCACCACCGCGCCGCCGCCGGAAAAGTTTTCCGGCGGACTTTTCCGGCCAACTCCAAAAACACTCCCCATCTTCCGATCTATTCGATCCCCATACCCACTCTCCCTCACGCGCTCCATCACCTCCCCACTCCACCCACACCGCCGCTGCCTCCCCACCGTGACACCACCACAACACCACCACCTCCACCATCATCATCACCTCGTCATCATCATTCTCCTCATACCATCGTCACCATCCTTATACCATCGTCACCTCGCTGCCACTTCGTCACAGCACCACACCCCCCACAAGCCACCTCAAAGGGTGCGTGTGGTTTATTAACAACTAAAAGGGGCGTTTGGTTGTGTAGTTTAAATGTAGATACCGTTGTGCGTTTGGTGGTTAGTACACACGAAGGTGCGGTTGATTCGCTGGGTCAACCACAAGAGGGGTGGTTTTGCGTCGGGTTTGGCTGTCGGGCTGGTTTCGCAATCAACAGGGGTTGTGTCGAGTTGAATTAACTCAAAAGGTGTGTAGTGGGGTCGGTCCAGCAGTCGAAAGGCTGCGTTTGGTTTTGTTATAAACAAGGGTGCTTGATCGTGGGTTAACAAGCCAAGGGGTGCGTTCGGGTTGGAGTGAACCACCATGTTAGGTGCTTCGGTTGGTGTTTATATCAATCATAGGGGTGCGTTTGTATATTCAGTGCCAAGAGGGAGCATTGGGCGAGTTATTATTTATCGGCATTAGGTGCGTTTGACTTGGTTGATAAATATAACAAGGGTGATTGTTTCGTGGAAAACCGCCACCATAAGGGGTGTCCCCGTGTTGGCTGTCCACAGCCGGGGGGTCGGGCTAGGCTCGGGACAGCCGGGGGTGTTTTGTTTGGTCGACAGTCCTCAAAAAGGGTGCGTTTGGTGGCAAGCCGCACCACATTGGATGCGTTTTGGCTGTCACAGCCCCACAAGGTGCGTTTGGCTAGTTTCCGACCAACAAGAGTGGTTTGGTTATTAAAATGGATTAGGTGCGTTTGGTTATTAAAATGGATTAGGGAGCGTTTGGTTATTATGGTACAAAAGGAGGGTATGATAAAGCGAGAGTCAGCCGGACGTGGTTTGGTTTTAGCGAATCAACGAGGAAACGACGAGGGTTTGTTTGGTTTATATATCATAACGACAAATAAAAATAACTTAAGTTTTATATGAAATATTAAAACTGGATAAAAATATTTTTAATTGGTGGTTTAATCGGTTAAATAATTATAATATTTATTGATTGGTTAATATAAATATAATGATATAGAAGAAATGTTATTTCTAGAAAACCGAACATTTGAGATAATGGAAACATGAATATATTACGATACATAGTGATTAAGGGAAAACGTTTAGTTTTGCTAAAATGGAAAACATTTATAAACTGAAAGTCAGACAAAAATTGTATAATTTTTCTATATTCAACGATTCACTAAAACATTATTATTTTAGATAAACGATAAAAGGGATTAAGATATGTTTTAAGATATATTAAATAGTATTATACAATAACCTGGACAACGAGCAAAAACTATACTTTTACAATGAGGCGAAATGTTTTAGACACGACTTATTAAAGGAAAAGAACAAAATTTCTAAAATATTAAATTATATTTTATAATGGTTAATGAACTGATAACAAACCATCGTTGTATATAAATTATAACATAAAGACATTTGTCTGTTTTTATACAAAGTCTGTTACCAATTGAATTGTTAGACGAAATAATTGAGTTTATCATATTTATTCACGCTTTTTATATAATACTTGCAATTATTAATACCTTACATAAATCTTCGGGTTGAATCGTTTTTTATGATATAATTTCACGTAGAAATGAATAAAGGTAATTTTCATAAGTAATATAATGCAAGAATAAGAAATTACACACTTGAGTATATTTTTCAATTTATTTATATAACCAACCACCAAACATTCACAATGTAAAATCAAATCTTTATCAACGCGTGCGTGTTGAACATAACCATGTCATCGGGAAACCCAAATACATTATCCTAGGCTAGTGGATCTTAGCTGATAAGTTAAGCGGCATCTTCTTGATCGAGCCATTTCGTCTTCCGTTCGTATTGTGCATATTAGATGCCTATCTATCAATCATTCTTCATCATCAAAGTGAATTAGATGCCTACCTACAATCGTTCTTCAACATCACATGTGAGTTCATAACCTAGGCTTTTAAACTTTATGAATGTTATAACCCCGAGGGGGAATACAGCTTGTCCTACAAACACTTTACTTACGTGTATCTTAAACAAGTGATTGTTTTTTAAAAGATATTATAGAGTTTCCATAGCCTCACTTTTTACTCGTTTTGATAACAGTTAAATATATTTTTGGATGAAAATATGCATCGTTTTAAAAACGGACACACACGAATTTGTTTTATAAATGGACGCAAGTATTGATTACATGGTTTGCCTAAGTAACGATAACCCAATTGAGCCCTTTATCATGAACTGTTCAAAGCATAGATTAGATTTGGATTACATTAAGTGAGCGCTGATGTTATTAATAGATCTAATCGGAAACGACCTCCCCGGTTCGGGTGATTGCTATCATCGGAACGAACGTGTATAGCATTTCGAATTTATGATGTATTCGGGTTTACATCTAATCGGGCAGAAATTGCAATATATTATTATTGCAAGAAAGATCGTCGAGCTTCAGTGTCATGAGCTTAGTGTAAATGTAATCTAGTTTTGTGATGCGTGCATGTGTTGCATTATCACGGGAAAATCTTGTCGGTCCTACCTTAATATAATATTATTTTTTCAGGAATCAATAGCACGGGGTGCCAAGGATACACTTTTGGTGACATTAAATTTGTCATGCATTCTTTATAAAAATCTTTGGGATAAATTGGTACAATTTGTGACAAAAAATTTGTTCATGCATTCCTTTATTGAAAATCTTTGGAATAAGATTGGTACTTTTGGTGACATAAAAGTGTCGTGCATTCCTTTATAAATCTTGGGAATTTTTACATGGTCTGTGATGATACAGTGAATTACATCATATATAAACAAATCTATGAACTCACCAACAATATGTTGACCTTTTTAAGCATGTTTTTCTCAGGAAAATTATATGCTCGGATTTCTTGAAGTGCATTGGAGTCTATACATTCAAGCTTTTTCATTGTGATTCAATTATGGGACAAATGTAAATTAAAATTCAGATTTTGATTAAATCAACGAGAATTGTTTTACAACGACACATTAAGAGTCGTTCTATTGTATCTAGCCGCTGTGTATTAGATAGCACCCCATGTGGTGATTCCGCTGCATTTTGTATTTTTGGGGTTGTTTACACATGGATCCAATCTCTGAAAATCTTCGTTGTCAAGTTGCTTTAAGTTGATCCAAGTACAGGAACATTGTGCCCCGTATAAAGTCTCTAGATCTTGACCAAGAGTTGTTGCAAATGCCCGTTAGAATCCATTCTCCTTCGACTTCCTTTTAAGTCGTTGTTAAAAGACACTTGAGGGTGAAATGTGTCGTTTGAAAAGATACCATGCAACTTTCTTTGATTGTCTTGAATTAGTTGCATTTTTGTTTTTCCCGAATCTGAACACGAAGAGAAGTATCTTTCTTTTTCCATTTTACGTGTATTGTGAAGTGTAAAAGATTTGTTGGATCTTAATGGATAGATTGATTGATGTTGTGGTTAGTATGCAATTTCACGTTCACGGATTTTACTCGTCTATGATCAAAACCGATAATGAATTAACAGGATTTTACAGGATCACTAGATAACCGTGAATGATTTGATTCGGAATCAGCGGCCAATGATTTAATTGTCTAAAAACATATAATTTTCTGGCTAGGGTTAAAGTTGTTTGTTTAAATAGGCCTCACCAATGCTGAAACAGGCCAACAAAATACAGATTGGGGCCCGAGAGCTATGAAACAAAAACCAGTTTCCCCCCCCCCCCCCCCCCCCTAACACAAATTCCAGAAAACTGAAAAATGTCAATAAATCATGGTAAACAAGCTTTTTGGGCCTCGAAAAATCCTTAACCAGCTAAAGGGTGGTTACAGCGTGATCCGTCACGTTTTTCTCTTCGATTTGAGAGGTCACGGGCCTAAAACGGACTTACGGATCAAAAGTTATGGCTGTTTTACTGAAACCCTTTTCTTCACACAAAAAATTTTCGTTCGGTCCAAAAAAAATTTTGCTCGTTCGGTTGCACTCGTTCGATCCGCTCGTTCGATTCGCTCGTTCGATCCGCTCGTTCGATCCGCTCGTTCGATCCGCTCGTTCGATCCGCTCGTTCGATCCGCTCGTTCGATCCGCTCGTTCGATCCGCTCGTTCGATCCGCTCGTTCGATCCGCTAGTTCGATCCGCTAGTTCGGTCCGCTAGTTCGATCCGCTAGTTCGGTCCGCTAGTTCGATCCGCTAGTTCGGTCCTCGAAAATTTTCCGCTCGTTCGATCCAAACGTTTTTGTCACTCGTTCGATCCAAACTGTTTTTTCCTCACTCGTTCGGAGTCCAAACGTTTTTTTTCTTCTTCCTCGTTCGTCCTAAACGTTTTCCACTCGTGCGGTTGTTCTTCACGAAAATTTCCGCCGTTTTTTTGTCAACTGATGCGAACCCAGTACAAACCAACAAGACGTCATTGCCTTTCTTTTTAAACAAGCCGAAGCATAACAAAAACAATTATGCCGAATGAAGAAGCAACCGTACCTTCGAATCCAATATGCTCACAACCAAAAAAATACCACGAAATCACCACCGAGGCGATTGATACCAATTGTAAGGATCCCGATTTACTCACTCATAACCGAGACCACGAACTAATAAACTAAAAGAAAGAGAGATCGAAAAAGAGAGAGAGGGGAGAGAATGAGATGATGAGAGAAAAAGATTTTTTTGATATAATGAAAACTTCACTTCATAACCCGAACCACGAATCCAATGGTAAATGTTTAACCCAACCATTTCCAAAGTCGATCACACAAGCACGTAGCATATCCTCGAGAGTTTGGATAGTTCTCTCGCTTTGCCCATCAGTTTATGGATGGTACGCAATACTCATATCCAAGCTAGTACCCAAAGCCTTTTGAAGTGACCTCCAAAATTTTGATGCCAATCTAGGGTCACAATCACAAATGATCGAGACAGGTATTCCATGCCTTGTTACTACCTCCTTTAGGTACATCCTTGCCAACTTCTCCATGGGGTCAGTTTCCCTCATTGGTACGAAGATTGCAGACTTCGTAAGTGGTCAACAATCACCCAAATGGTGTCATAACCTTGCGATGACTTAGGAAGCTTTGTGACAAAATCCATTATGATGTTATCCCACTTCCATTGGGGTATCTCGGGTTGTACCAACAAAGATGGCCTTTGGTGTTCGGCCTTAACCCTAGCACATGTCAAACATTTGCTAACATAGGTGGCGATGTCGGCTTTCATATTGGACCACCAATATAGCTTCTTCATGTCTAGGTACATCTTGTCGGAACCCGGATAGATGGAGTATTTTAATTTGTAGGACTCGTGCATGATCACAGTCCTTAAGTCACCATAACATGGCAACCAACTCCTGCCGTTTAAGCATAGGGTTCCATCGGTGCGAGGTTCCAACTTTTCCTTCGGTATATCCTTCTTAATCATACCTCCTACATCTTTGTTCTTGAGATTCTCTGGTTTCTGTGCTTCGGTCTGAGCATTCAAGATTTGTTTAGGAAGATCTAAACCAATAGTCATCACTAAGGCTCGGACTCTTAATGGTCTAATCCGCTCTTTCCTGCTCAAAGCATCAGGAATAACATTTGCTTTCCCCAGGTGATAACGAATCTCACAATCATAATCACTGAGCAACTCTAACCATCGACGTTGCCTCATTTTTAACTCCTTTTGATTAAGAATGTGTTGTAGACTTTTGTGGTCAGTAAACATAGTGCACTTGGTTCCATACAGGTAGTGCCTCCAAATCTTCAGAGCAAACACCACTGTACCAAGTTCCAAATCATGGGTAGTATAATTTTTCTCATGAATCTTCAACTGTCGTGATGCATAAGCAATCACTTTCTCGTTTTGCATCAATACCACACCCAATCCTTTATGTGACGCATCGCAATAAACAATGAAGTTCTCAGATCCTTGAGGGAGAGCTAAGATAGGTGCGCTGCACAACTTATTCATCAACGTCTGAAAATCTGCTTCCTGCTTGTCACCCCATTCAAAGGCGACTTTCTTCTGAGTAAGTTTGGTCATCGGCTTAGCGATTTTTGAAAATCCTTCAATGAATCTTCGGTAGTATCCAGAAAGACCTAAAAATTGACGAATCTTTGTTGGGGTTTTAGGAGACACCCAATCTTTAATAGATTCGATCTTGGTACGATCCACGTGAATGCCTTGACAGTCAATCACGTGACCGAGAAATTATACCGTAGGAATCCAAAATTCACATTTTGAAAACTTAGCATATAACTCCTCCTTCTTAAGCAGTTCTAGAATTGCCTTAAGATGTTCTTCATTTTCCTTCTTGTCCTTTGAATAAATAAGTATATCGTCGATAAAGACAATCACAAACTTATCCAAGTATAGTTTGCACACTCGGTTCATGAGGTCCATGAATACCGCAGGTGCATTTGTCAAACCAAATGGCATCACTTGGAACTCGTAATGACCATATCGAGTCCTAAATGCCGCCTTCGGAATATCTTCTTCTCGTACCTTAAGCTGATGATAGCACAACCACAAGTCTATCTTCGAATAAACGTTGGATCCTTGTAGTTGATCAAACAAATCATCAATCCTTGGGAGAGGATAACGATTCTTCACCGTCAGTTTATTTAATTCCCAGTAGTCGATGCACATCCGGAATGATCCATCCTTCTTTTTGACAAACAAGACCGGAGCTCCCCAAGGTGAGGAACTAGGTCTTATAAAGCCCTTGTCGGATAGCTCTTGTAGTTGCTCCGACAACTCTTTTATTTCAGAAGGATCCAATCAATAAGGTGCTCGTGCTATAGGTGCAGCACCAAGTACCAAATCGATCTAGAATTCCACTTGTCGAGTCGGTGGAAGACCCGACAAATCTTCAGGAAATACTTTAGGAAAATCTTGAACGATTGGTACGTCCTCAAATCGCTTCTCCTCCGACTTATTTTCAATCTCCTTTGTAGTAACATGTGCCAAAAAGACGTGATGTCCTTTCAAAAAATATTTATGAGTTTTGGTGCACGAAATTATGTTTAAATGAGTCTCGTTTCCTCGGCTGCTTCCGTCACCATGGACAATTAAGATTTCATTTCCCCAGGGAATACGAACGATCTTCTCGGTACAATCAATGATAGCATGGTACTTTGCCAACCAATCCATACCAACTATGACGTCGAAGCTACCAAGTTCTACGGCCATTAAGTTAATGTTGAATGGATGATCTAAGAAGTTTAATGTACAACCCCGAATGATAGTGTTTATCCCAATTATTTTCTCGTTGGCTAGTTTAACATCGTAATAATGGTCTAATGTAGTTGGTGTGATATCAATTAGGGAACTAAATGTAGTAGATACAAAACTTCTATCAGCACCAGTATCAAATAAGATAGAAGCATAGCGGTCGTTTAGAAGGAACGTACTCGTAATGACGTTGGAGTCCGGGTTTGTTCCCGCATTGCCCACCACGTACACTTTTGCTGGGGCATTGTCATTCCCACCTTGATTACCACGGTTCCTATTCTTCAACTTTGGGCAGTCTCTCTTGAAGTGCCCCTGAACACCACACTCATAGCAAGTGCCAGCATTCTGAGTTGTTTCGGAGTTCCCACGATTGTTATTATTACCATTGGGACCAGAACTCCTACAGTCATGAGCCAGATGGCCGATCTTCTTGTACTTATTACATCTGGGAGCACATGGCCCTTTGTAGTGATAGTTGCATTTTGTACACAAGGGCAATGATCCCGTATACTCCCTCTTTTCACCAGGCCCAGCAGTGTAAGCCCTCCCAATGTTCTGCCTCTTATTTTGTTGTTGGTGCCCCTGATTGTTTCCCGCATTAAATTCCAATTTTCTCTTCTGTTCAGCTTGTCTTTCAGCATTAGTGAGGACTTTTTGATCCATCTGATCGTTAGCAAACTCAATTTCTTTCTCCATCGTCTTGCGTTGATATGACATTACATTTCCCCGAATCATATCAGGAAGTCCACTAACATATTTCTCAACTTCATCCAATTCCTCGTGGAACATCCTTCCACACATCAGTGTAAGCTCTTGAAAACGCAAAGTGTAACTCGCGACATCAGTACCCTTTACTTTTAGGTTTCAGAGCTCAATTTCTAACTTCTTGATTTCACTCCTTGGGCAGTATTTGACTGTCATCATCTTCTTTAGTGCCTTCCAGTCCATAACATAAGCAACATCTTGAGTAACAGTCTTCATGTAGGCGTTCCACCATGTCAGAGCATTTCCAAGGAAAGTACAAGTAGCAAACTTAACTTGGTTCTCCACAGCATAGTTGCTGATATGGAACACTGATTCCATCTTCTCGAACCATTATGACAACACAACCACTCCTTCAGTACCCTTAAAAGAGAGGGGCTTGCAATTTAGAAAATCCTTGTATGTACACTCACGCGGAGTACGTATAGTTCCTCTAATTCCAGTGTCAGAATTGTGGCTTCCGTCGCCCTGACCATTAGTGCTATTTTGAAGAGTTTCATGATTAACAATTGTCGCATACACTCTTGCTTCGATTAGCTGTTCAACAGCAGCAGCTGTCATAGGGGCAGCAGCAGCAGCAACAACAGCAGCCCTTGCAGTAGCAGAGGATCTCCTTGGTGGCATATTGTTCTAAATTACAACAATATAAAACATGTGAGTTTTCATAAACATCACAACATGACATGAGTACAACATATATATAACAAGATCACATCACACAGTGATTATATAACATGACTGGGATCACAACACATAACAGAATTGAGATCGACATAACATAATACAACACATTATATATATAACAATATCACATCACACAGTGATTATATAACATGACTGGGATCACAACACATAACAGAATTGAGATTGACATAACATAATACAACACATCATATATAACTGGAAAACATACATGATTGTCTGATACAAGAAATGAAAATACAAGTCCTAATGCCGTGCTAGCTGGGCATAAAACCCATAATACTTAGCCGACTAACATAATGATAGCTATGAATAAGACATAAGAAGTGTAAACCTAGGCAGAACTACCAGCACCCTCACGATCATCTGTATGAGTCTGATCTCTAGCCTAAAGTGCTTGAATCTGTCTTAAAGCCGCTGACAGTTGTCCCTATAGTGATGAAACATGTGCAATCAATGTCATCATCAGTGACTCTTGTGAGGCGATACGATAGTCTTGCATCTGGGTGTGAGTCCTGTATGCCTGTAGGTCAAGGTGAACTATTGAACTCAAGTCTACCGAATACGTCTAAGCCTCTCGAGAAGCTAGAGCCTCCTGATCCAACAATAGTGTAGTCTCCTGGTGGAACTATCTATCCTCGACCAATCCATCAACTCTCGGAAATAACTGAGTCTTCCTATCCTGAGTATCCTCTATCACAGCATAAATATCATGTGTGTCCTACTCCTGAACCACAGTAAGTTCGGTCACTCTAGCATTGACCCCTTCAAGGGTCGTCGGTGCTAGCTCCACAACAGCCTCTCTCAGGTCTACCCAAACATCTCTAATCCCATAGCCGACCTCCTTGGCTCTCTGACGTCTGGTTTCAGCATCCAGAGTACCGATAAACCTATAGTCCCCTATGACCTCTAGTAGGTCTAGGAGCAGCAATCAAACTCTCCACCACCTCATACCTCGATGTGAGAGCAGTCAGACATAACTTCTTACGAGGTGGTAACTCGGCCTTAGGAATGTCCTCCCCACGGTCGACTGGTGGTGGTATAAACAGTGAGGCTGGTAGTGGTGGTAGTGGTGATGATGGTAATGGTAATGATGTGGGTACATGTGGTCGTAAATGTAGTAATGATGGTGGAGGTGGTAATGGTGGTGATGGAATCTGAGGTAGTGGAGATGACCAAGGTGATAATGGAGATGGTGGTGGAATGGGTAAGGCAAGAAGTCTCTCGACCTCCGCCTCTGATGGAAACAGTATAGGTGTCTGGGGTCTGACGGACATCCTAGCCGTGTGTCGTCTAGGTGATGGTACAGGTGTAGGTGCAGTCTCATCAGTCTCAAATGCCTCTGTATCCCCAGCTAAGGGAACATGGTCGACAATGGGTATAGCAGAAGAGTCGGCCGGAGCTAGGTGCTCCTCCTCCTCCTCGTCATCATCCTCGTCCTCAAAGGGATCCTCTTCCTCATCATCAGTATCATCATCGTCGTCATCATCATCAGAGGGCTCATCATTATCACCCCCTCTGTTAGTGGGATAATCAGCATGATCCTCCTCGGTGTCCTCCTTCGAATCCTCCTCCGAGTCAGAGTCCGCCACATAGCCCGGTGATAGGGCTATGGGTGAGGCATCAGTGGGTAGAGGCTGGTCCTCCCAGGGTGCCTCATCATCAGATGGCACTAAGTACTCGGGGTACTTAGGCTCAGGTACGTATGGTACCTCAGCATGTAAAGGTGGGTGCTCAGGACCGAGTACGTAGTCGGGAGACGGTGGGTGCTCAGGTCCTGGCACATAGTCCGATGATGGCGGAGCTATCGGCTACATAAGGATTCCATTGTATTCGTATATGATGACTCGTGAAGAACCTCCATCAGACAGCTCCTCATTGGCTCCCCAAAAGACTCTCCCTGGCTCGGAATCAGTGTAGACAGATGTGTAGGTAACTATGGATGCTGAAGACATGACAGAATTTGTAACACTCAAATAGAGTTTACATTAGTACATATATAAGACCTATAATAATATACTTAATATATTATAAACGCATATGTGAACCATGCAACATCTAGTATACTCAACTAATGCAACAAGTAGTGTATGAATGAATGTCCCATGAAAATCCCTTTGTATGATGCAATGTTTGAAAATGGGTATAGTCCAAGTAAAAACATTTGACCTGGTTCTCTATAACCTTGGCTCTAGATACCAATCTGTAACACCTCCAAATTGGGTCGCAGCGGAATAATGTGTCCGGGAGCGTTACTTCATAGATCAATAGCACAAGATATGAGAACGACCTCTAAAAGAGTCGTTTGAAATACGATACATTGGATTTATTGAAATTGTTTAATACAAAGCACAACGGCTTAAATTGTTCAACATTTGATAACAAAGATTTTAGATCATAACAAAAATCCCAAGATGTAATGACTCCAAATCTTTTATGCATGACTCCCCAAAAGAGTATCCCCAATGTATCCTTAGCACCTCGTGCCTCATTGACCTGAGAAAACATGCTTTAAAACGTCAACATAAAGTTGGTGAATTCATAGGTTTATGTAAAATGTAATGTAGGACCGCAAGATTTTCCCCGTGATAATGCAACAGATGCAAACATCACAAAATGTAATTACGTTTCCCTAAGCTCATGACACTGAAGCTCGACATGTATGAATTGCAATATAAATTGCCAACATTGCCCTTGATGATGTTCTAACCCGCAACATCCCAAATCCGACATGGTATACATCCGTTGTCCGGTCCGTTGTTTGGTAAATAGGCATAGTGAGCGCTACTCTCCCTGAAAACAGGGTGATGTCAATCCCAAATAGATCATATTATTATAAATTCGCGCTCACACAAAGTAATGACAGTTCATGATAATGGGCTCAGAGGGTTATCGCTACCTGAGGAAACAAGTAATCATGTAAAAAATGTACACGTGCGTACAATCGTAAATCAATGCTGTTTCTACCCAAAAAGTTGTAAATTCACTGATATAAAAAATTGGGGCCATGAACTCACCTCGGTACAAGGAAGTGAATGATATAAAATCAAGTGAATGAAAACGTCATCGGATATGCACCGATGCAACCTAATTAAATATACGGTCGTTTGGAGTACTAAGTACCTTGATTAACTAATACCACATATCATTTTATATAGTTCATCATTCACCACCTAAAAGTGTTTTGTTTAATTTATATAAAATTTTTAAAACACTTTAATTTGTACTTGTAAAAATAAGTATGCATTGGTATTCTGTTGTTGTCGTTAAAAATGGTTATACTTGTCATCAATTTCGTTATTTGCATAAATACTTGATGTATATTTACATAATTTCATTATATAAATAATATTGATTTTTTTTGAGAACAATAATATTGTATAAGGTTAAAAAACGTTTCATAATGTCACTTTTAATAAAAAAAAACGTCGTATCTTCTTCGTTTTAATCCCGTTTTCATCGTTACTGTACATGCTTTGGTCGTTATTGATAAATCTATCACAATATTAAATTTTTTATATTCTATTTGACTGTTATGAACTAGTAAAAGTAAGTGTAGATTTATAAAAATACTTTTTATAAATTTTAATTGTTGAAATCGTATATTTATTGTATCTTATTCGTTATTCGGTTTCTAGTGATTCTTATGTCCATGGCTTCATAATTAAATTTTCTATCATCTAACATAGTCTATGTTCACTGTATGTTTCTGTAAAAAAAATTAGTTTTTATAAAATTACTTTTATAAAGTTACTTTTGTTTATTTTATTACATAAACATGAAAAAAGTCATACCTAGTTCATTATCCATTGGTTTTCCATGTTTCTTGTTTTTTTTAGAATCCTTACAACATCTAATTTTACAAGAAAATATCAAAGAAATATCTCAGATTCGAATTTATATAGTTTTATAAACTTAGTTTAATAAACACTTTTATACGCATAACCTCGTAAAAATCATAACTCCTTCATTATTTATGGATTTTAAGTTCCTTAAATGCCTACGATCTCATGAATGTATTTATTTTTATAATACATAAAATGAATTTTATATGCCATGAATGAACAGAAACATTTAAAGGTTTAATTAACTTATTTTATACACTTTTAAACTTTATAAAATTACCACAAGTCTTCTAATTTATAAATTAACATCCATGGTATATAATTTAAGTCCTCTACATTGTGTCCATTTTATAGTGTCCATATTATCCAAGAAAATTGTGGCAACATATTTATTTACTTATCTAAACTTTATAATTAAATAAATAATCAATACTTGACAAATAATTATATAAACTATCCATTGCATGTAAATCATTGTTTTAAACATATTAACATATTTAAAACATCATCTTAACCATAAATAAAATAAATCCGTGTATGCGTGTGTGTATATATATATATATATATATATATATATATATATATATGATTTCATCTTATAAACTTTAATAAGAAAACCTAGGTGATGATTTAACTATACACAATTATATAATACATGAAATGAAAGTATTGAAAAGATTAGGTTCTTAGGTAAACCTTAGATGAATGTAAGATGAATGATGAACAAGATCAAACCCAACCAAGAAAACCCTAATTAGAAAATGGAAGTAGAAAACCCTAATTTCTTCAAGAAACCCTAATTTCAACCTTCCTTGCTCAACCCTTATATAAACAAAACCAAGCTTCCAAGACACCTTGTATATGATTAATAATAACTCTTGAATACTTGTGTTAACTTATAAATCAAAAATACAAAGTATATGTGTGAGTGAGTAGTGAGCCGTGGGCTAGGATGTGAAAAAAAAGAAACAATTAAGTTTTATGCTTGTAAATGATGTGTGTATGATTATACTACTTTATGGCATCTATTTATAGATGAACATGCATGTATACCATCTTAGGGAAACCAACAAATGGTTTTGAGGTCTTGCAAGGGTGTAACTGGTTATGGAGCTCAAAAAGGGAGAACCAAAAGAGTTTTTAAGTTATTAAGTATATACTAGTATAGGGACATGTCATGGATGGTTTCTACATTGTGTAAGAATGAATTGACATGTCTTACATGCTTGGTTCTTATCTCATCTCCCTTCCTTGGTTCTTGCCATGACTTATAACATAAGGGGGGACACAAATTGGGTAAAAGTGTTGGTTTGATCCATTGGATAACAAATATGATAGTTTATTCAAGTTAGTGGAGATGTAGGATTTAATTTCAAGTTGTATGAGTGTGTATATGCACAATTTCATGTAGGGGATGATTTGGACAAGGTTTTATGAAGTTTTTGGGTATTGTGGGTATTAGTGGGTATTTGTTGAAGTGTAGATACGGTTTGCCATGCATGCAAAAGTGTAGTTTTATTGTGTTACGTAAACGTTTTACGTAACCAATAAAAATAAAATGCGTAAAGTTATAAATTATCATCCTAATAACTTTATAACACTTACTTGACGCAAACATTTAGTTGTTTGATGCTTGTTTACGTTAAATGCTCATTTTTAGTTTATGCGATTTAGCTTAACAGTAAAAATTAAAAGCGAACGCGTAAAAGCCTAAAAATAAATAATAGAATAATTGAAGTCGTAAATGACCTGAAAATGTGAAATGTTACACTAACCACTATAAAACATGTGACCCAAAATTGAACCAAATATAACCAACACTTAATTTGACCATGAAATCTAATATCAAAATCATCAGAAAAAGCAAGTTGATCTTCCGTTAAGTCTTCTCATTCCTCATCATCGTCATAAGGGTTATTATGATAATCATCCTTCCTACGCTCATATAAACTCTCCTTTCCTGTTCCACCTCCGCTTTTAGAAGAGCATTTACCCTTATAAATTTTTAAAGACAAGAAACTCACAGTTTCATTATCATCGTCTTCTACGTCATCCTCACTATGATCGTCCTCATTATCCAAGTTAACATCTTTACTATTTCCTACGTTTGCGTCATCACCTTTCGAGTTTACTGAATCAATAGGAGTAACCCCAATATCCTTATCAACCATATTAAGAACATCGAATGGATTCAATGTCACAATTTTTGTACCACTTGAACTAGCCACATCAACTATAGATTTCGAACCAAAATTATAATTACTACTAACCTTACTAGAGTGTCTTCACATTCACATCGAATACAGTTTTCTTAGGACATTTATCCAACGAATGGCCAAATACCTTACAAGTTGAACATCTAGTCGGTTTCCACTCATGCTCAACTCGAATAGTATGGAATAAATATCCATTACCTTCAACTTTAGGTACTTCCACAACAAGGGTATCCTTTAACTCAACCTCAGCATGAATACCAATCACAAAAATACTTCAAATTTTCGAGTTTTCCTATAACTGGGCGTTTGACGCCGTCAGGATATCCTGACCCCATCACAGGTGTCGCGGTGATGGGGTCGCGTGTAAATCATGACGCCGTTTCCACACTCTGTGAAAACTCATTTTTTCCATTTTTGATCAAAAAAATTTCTTGTACGCAATCTTATAAGTATTTTCCCTGACCAAATACTGCATAAAACATGAGATTTGACAATACAATCATATGACTCGAAACAAACACACAAGACACACAAAATACACAAGACATGCCTAATATGCAAGAGATAAAAGATTGGGTTGGCTCCCAACAAGCGCTTGTTTTTGTTCGAGTCATGAGCCTGACTCTACGCGTATTTAACGCGTAAAAGGTGGTGGGTCTCCCCTACACTGAGGTTAAGTGTGGGTAATAGTAGTGTTTTTTTTAACACACATTCGATGGAGGTATGAATCGTGGGGTGAAGGCGGATGTGTGACCATGGTCAGAGTTTTTACTACCTTCATCCTAAAACTACCCGGACTATATGGGTTGATGGGTGGGTCAGTTCCTCTTTTTTCTCCTAGATTTACATCTAAGGGTGAAAAATTAGGTAAAAGTTGAGGCTCCGATTCATTAACACTAGGAAATCAAGAGGTCATGAGTATTAGTATTTAAGCATAGATCCTCTAGTTTCATGTGATCCAAAGGTTCTACCTTCATTAGGATTCCTATAGTCTCTTCTACTTCTTTCGGGTGAGTCACGGGCGGTGTGTATAACTCAATTGATGGGAGGACTTGTGGGGTGCATTGTGGGCTTGGATTATCCACCTTATCCTCTATCGTACCTAGATCACCTATGGGCTCATCATCTAACCATGCCATACACTTAGGCATCTTAACCATAGCTATCTCACATTCTAAATCCTCGTTATATGTTCTCTTAGGTTGTGAATTAGGCAATTCTATTATGTCATCTAACTTACGGGTCATTGCTATGGAGCTCTTCTCAAAAGTTTGAGAAATGGGTCAATTTTCCTAAGGTCTACACCAATATAAATTTGATCTTAAACACTAAGGTTGTTCATACGAATACATCCTAGGTGAAGGCTCATATGGTTCTTTAATTTCACTAGGTGAGGCATTTTGTGTGCGAGGATATTCTAGTCCACCATTCATCATTTTATATATTTCTTTAAGATTCTCTAATTTTCTTTTAAAATCTTCCAGATAATTTTCATGGTAGTATTCTATGAAGCACTCAAATTGTTCTTCCGTTAACGACTCAAGTGTAATTTCATCTGCCATGGTGATGAATGACATATTTACGAACAACTACACAAAGAAGAGATAGACAAAAAGAAAGCTACTTGACAAGAAATTAAATCTTACTTGATAGGAATCTTATGAGTAGACCTAAGCTAGATTAAATCAGAAACCTACGATATTCCTCGGCAGCAGTGCCAAAAACTTGATGTGGTTGTCGTAAGAGACTTCTACAAGAAGTTTTACAACTCCTTAGGAAGTGTACCTAACCATTATAGTGTAGTATAGGCAAGGCTCGGGGTTGTTATCGTTCTCTTGGGGAATAGCACTGTGAAGGCCAGATCAAATGTTCACTAAGGTCTAGGGGTTGAAGGAAGATTCTTTTTGTGTTTTTATATTTTATGAAAGCAAGTAAATTCTGGTTTTAGATAGGTTTTGGTTTTAAGCTAGTTAAACTAATAAACTAAATAACAATTATACAATGAAGCGTATTTACCTAGGATGCACTACTCCTTGCTAGCTATCCAATTCTACCTATTGCTTTGTCACACTTGAGATGTAATGTGTAAGTATTTCCTAATTCATGAACGGTTTACACGAACCCGCCGTCTATGTAATATTCTGTTAGGGCAATGCACAAGTAAGGTAGTATGAAGACTATTACAAGGCCCCTAAGAGTATATTACATGCAATTGAAATATCTTAAGAGGGATCAACCATATAAGGGGTAAGGTAGTATGAAGACTGTTACCTATGGTATCCTTTCTACACAATCACGTTTCCTTATACATATCAACAGCAATACAGACAAAAGATGGTTTTCTAGAGCCTAACGCACACATCCATCAACAAGAAGCAATAGGAAACAAGAATTATAAACTATAATCAATTAGACTTATTGAATCTGTCACAAACAACAAGATCTAATCAATTAATGATAAAATTCATGCATTCCCAAATAAATACTAGATATATTAGCCAAGCAAACTCAAGCAAGAGAAATCATAATCAACAAAAGGAATTAAAGACATGAATTAAGATAGATATGATAATCAAACCATTACAAGATGTTTATAGAATAAATTAAGTCTTTTAAGTTGCTGGAAAAACACCAACCCAAACCCTAGAATCAGACTTTGGGTTGGGGGCTTGGTAAAAACGAAGTTATGAGGTTGTATTTATAGGCAAACCCCTAACCGACCTTCATGACGGCGTCGCCAATAACATGTGACGCCGTCTATAACAACCCGTAATTTTTAGCAATGTAATTATCCATCTATTAAATTAGATGCAATGTAATATCTATCTATTATATATATCACCTATTTACAGGGAAATTTTTTGCTTTATCTCATTATGAAACGTAACTTGCATCTCTAAAGTAAACGAGCTCACGCAACCTCCACCAATGCCATCTATATCTATGTTTATATCATGTAAACATCCTAATATGTCAAGTCTATATCTTAATATCATTTTTACCAAGTATAATATCCATTTAGCGTACCAATTACAACGTTATACCAAAACAAACTTTATTCATTAACGTTTATATCAAAACCCAAATTATATGTAATGTATACATATAAAATGAATGTGCAAGCCTTCAAACATGTGTGCAAGTGTACAATGCATAACATTTGAATATCTTTTCCCTCCTAAATCAAGTTACAACTTTTTAAAGCCCAATGTATAAGTCAATAATGCAAGAAAACCAAACTAGGTCATTTTACCTCCTAAATCACTTTAGTTTCTTACTACCACTTTAACACAAGGTACAAGCACTTAATGCATGACTTCTAAACCCTAAACCTAAACCCTAAGTCATCTTAAAACCCTAATCTAAAACCCTAAACCCTAAACGAAACCCTAAAACCCTAATTTCACTTTAAACCTAAAACTAAACCCTAAACCTTAATCCTAAACCCTAAACCTTAATCCTAAACCCTAATACCCTAATCCTAACCCTAATACAAGTTTTTAAATACTTAAATCCTAACCCGAAACCAAACCAAACCCGACACCCCTTTTATTTTATTTTTGACCCATTTTAAACCTAAGCTAGCACCCTAACACCTCAAGCACCTCTATGACTAATCCATCACCTCCTTGTAAGCTACTTGCACTCCAAAAACCTCTTTGTCATCCCTTTGTAAACCGAACTACCTCCACACCCTTCTACCATTCAAAGCTACACTCCTAGCTCTTTATACTAATCACCTAGCATCCCTTAGTCATCTCCCTACAGCGTTGACCCTTAACCACCAAGAAAACTTGGGCACCAAGTTGGATTCACCCCTATATAAGCCAAAACATACACACCCTTTCATTTCATCCTTCAAACTCAAACACATACACTCAAATGGATTTCTAGCCATTCCCTAGCAGTAGTATAAGATCAAGAGAAGCCCTAAGATCAGAATAGAAGCCAAGAATCAAGAGAAGGAAGCCCCTGAAGTCGTTTCTAGGCGTACGAACCCAAAAACCCTCATTCGACCCATTTTAGCTCAAGTAAGCTCAAAATCTTGTTCAATAAACTCATAATCTATTTTAGAATGTTCATAAGACTCTTAAGATCATATATAAACTCTTGTTTGAAGCCTTGAATCCTCAAACCCATGTGTTTTTTACTAAAACCCTAAAAATGACCCGTTTTGATTTTCTAGCTAACGAATCCTTTTTCTAAACTTTTGTTACGTTAAAACATCTTATTTTAGCTTATTCTAATAAGCTATAACCTGCAAATATCATTTGGAACCCTAAAATAAGCTTGCATGGCTTTTTGGACTTTATTTGTAAATCATTTCCATGCAAAGGGTATATATCGTAACTTTCTGAAATTTATAACTAGAGGGGCTAAAAATGTCATTATTCCAAAGAGTTCATGAGCTGCCAACCTATCAATTTCAAAGGTTCAGAAGGAGCTGTTGGACTTATCTGCTGGTTTGAGCAA
>BQNB010000302.1:0-19232 GCA_026074375.1 Tanacetum coccineum
TCCTCAAACACATTTCAATTCCACCAAAAACATTCTGCGAACCAAGCGGGCCCTTACTTGTTCTAAATCAAAACAAAACAAAACAAAATGAATAAAAATAAGACATGATTTTTAGTGGAAAAAACAGGATCAGAAGAAGAAGGATCAAAACCATGAAGCAATTCGTTCATCCTTTTTCTTAAAGCATCAACTTCTTCATTGCTTGAAAATGATTCAATGAGCAAATACCCTGTAAAAACAATATAATTTTTATATAAAAAAATATTGCATTAACTAATGGATATGATGGTACCTCGTGAATTGAAAAAGTAAAGCTGATCGGAGGTCAAGGTTTCGGCGAGTCCCATTGTTGATTGATTGGAATGAATATCATCCTTCCCTGCCAAACAAAAACCATCAATATGAGATAGCCAGGTTTCACACATCAGGAAACAGTATCACTAAATTAATCATATCACAAGGATTGATAATAAATGAAAAATCCGATTAGGGTTTTTTTGTGGTTTTCAATCGGATAACAAAATTACTCTCTGAACTGATTGTATCTAAAAACACAACATATTATCAAAACAAAAACCTTGAATCCATAGTATCAAAACAAGAATGTAAAATGCAACCAGAAAACAATAAAATGCAACCTTGATTATGCTTTGTGTTTTTCTGTTGTGTGATATTCGTATGATCATGCCATTGATTCTGCTTTGTTATATAACCATTAGGGTTTATTCAAATGTGAACTTCAAATTAAAAAAATTGCATTCCCGCCAATGCAACCTTGACAGCCATATTGATTTGGTTGAAATTGAGATGCAAGCTGTTTTCAACTTTCAAGCCTTAGAGCCCAGGTGTCATAACACCATAACACCATTTTTTGACTGGCACGTCAGCGCCACATCAGCATAACACCAACACCAACACCACTCCCTTTATCATAACACCAAATAACACCACTCACCTCTTTATTTTCATAAAACCCCCTAAATAATTATTTCGTTATTTTAACAAACAAGCTATTTCATTCATAATTAAACATACAAATTACATAAAAAACACATTACGAAATTAAAAAAAAACAATACGAAAAAAAAACATTACGAAATAAAAAAAAATACGAAAAAAAAACATTACGAAAAAAAATAAAAACATTTATGTGAAACATTACGGAAATTAAAAAAAACTACTAGGTCTTCGTCTTCGTTCGTCCTCGTCACCAAATCAATTTCTCATTTTGTTTTTGATTAATTGTTTTTTGCTTCTTGATCCAATAGGC
Source organism: Tanacetum coccineum (assembly GCA_026074375.1). Taxonomy (NCBI): domain Eukaryota; kingdom Viridiplantae; phylum Streptophyta; class Magnoliopsida; order Asterales; family Asteraceae; genus Tanacetum; species Tanacetum coccineum. The sequence continues at coordinate 1,271 of BQNB010000302.1, forward strand.
GTCGTCGTCGTCCAAATCCTTGGTGCTAGTAGCTAGAAACCTTAACTCCTCCAACCGCATTAGTGTGCGGTCTTTTAGGCTTGAGCTTCGAAAGCCCTTTAGGCGGCTTCCCGTTTCAGACGAAGCTCCTGCTCCATTAACTCCCCGAATTGGGTTGACGCGCTACTTCCACCGGTGCTCGTCGTGGCATCGGATTTGGTTTTCTTGGCGGGCCGTGGTTTGCCGGCCGGACGTGATTCGTGCATCGTGACCGAATAGATCCTCTTGGGTAGCCCCGGGGACGTCTCCGGTTAAGTCAACTTGTTCGGGTGCGTCCCATTTTGGGTGGAATCTCAAAATGGCCAAGCATCTTTTTGAGAAAACGAGACTCCTTTATGCTCGTCACGGTAAATACTTTGAGCCCGTTTCAAAAAAAATACCACAAGTTTTCGCCACTTTTCCCCAAACGTTTGGCCCGTTTGTACGCGGCGTTGAACTTTTGGCAATTGGCATTCAACGTATGTCATTTGCTAGTCAACATATCCTTTGTACGTTTTTGAAAAAAATTTTTTTTTTTTTGAATTGAACTCGTTCAAAACCCGATACCAAAACGTTTCATGCTTTTGTGACCTTCCGACATTATTATCTTACGAACGGCCATTTAAACATGGTTGCAAGCAATTCTTCTTCGACCGGTAGCCAACGGCCCGCTGCTACCGGCTCTTGGGGTTCGTCTTCAACATTTTTTCCCCTTTTTGATTTTGTTTTCTTGCGACCGTCTTTTTTTGGCGAATCGACTTGTTGAGGTTGAGTGAGTGATTGGGAAGTTTCTGAGTTGAATGATGGTGGGTTTTGTTGTAGATCTTGAAATTCACGGTTTAGGACTTGTGATTGTTGCCATCGGAAAAAAGCTTGTGATTGTTGCCATCGGAAAAAAGCTTGTTGCCGTTGCCGGTGTTACTACACCTAGCTCTCTTAGCAAATATAGTTTCAACTTTCAAGCTTTACCGTATATAGTTTCAACTTTCAAGTTTCAAGGTCAACTGTTGAAAATAAAGGGAAATTCTCTTTATAAGGAGTATAGATAGATTATCTATAACAGAATACGAGGCAATACTAAATTTTGACATTTTGACTATGACCTATGGGTAGGGGTGTCAGGCGGGTTGGGTTGATCGGTTTCGGGTCAAAGTCGGGTCAATGGTAAAATAACATGCTCGAACCCGACCATATTCGAACTCAGTTATAGTCAGGTTCGGGCTAATTCGGGTTGGGTCAATTTGGGTTTGGTTCAACCCGAATATGAGTAAAATAGTCATAAAGTTGCCTATTTGTTTTTATTTAAATACATAATTTATAAAATAATATTAGTAACAAATGAAAGAAACTTTTATTTGGATGATCGACCCGAGTTAGTCAAAGCATTTCAACCCGATACCTAACCCTATTTAGTATTCGGATTACTCGAGTTGACCCTTGTGACCCGACTAACCCGACCCCAATAGGCTTAGACGGATTCGGGTCCGGGTCGGGTCAAGTTTTTTTTTACACTCCTACCTATGAGTAGTTAAAGGGTTGGAAGAGTCGGTTATGAGTAGATAAAGGGCCAAATAGACAACTATAAAGTTAATGTAAAAACCCTAAAACATTTAAAATGTTGGTATTTGTTTTCAGCACTGTCACTGGCATCTAAAACCCTAAAAACTAGAAACAAGATCCCATATTCTTTGTTTTCAGTGTTAACTAAACCCAAGAAACATGTCAGACAACATCCCTTTTGAAATCCAAACAGAGATCATCAAAAGAGCTCCTGATGTTAAGTCATTGGTTCGATTCAGATCTGTTTCCAAACCATGGAAGTCTTTCATTGAAAGCTCTGAGTTTATCGCTGGTTACCGCGCCCGTAAAACGCAGCCGCATACTTTGCTTTTAAGGTACACAATTAATTATCAGCCAAATTATCTATCAATTAATAATGACACATTAACCCAACAACAAGACCTTGCTCCAAATGTCTCTGCTCTCTTGAAACAACAAAATGATACACTTGTAATTGGTTACTCTCGCGGTTTGATGTGTTTGTTTGCTTTCGATAACGCGGGACGCTTCTCCGGTGGAACGGGGATGCTTGTTTTGTGGAACCCTTCGCTCAGAAGATCTGTTGGTATTCTTAAGTCGGGATACTTTGGTGTATTTGGTTTCGCTGTTTGTCCCGTCACTAATGAACCTACCATTGTCAAGTTTTCATTTCCTTGGAACGTTCATATTTTTACTTTGAGCTCTAAGAAATGGACTGAGATTCAGTGTAGCAAGCCTCGTAAATCAATTACACTTCATGAAGGGTCGCACGTTGTTATAGGTAGTTGTATTTATCGGGTTGCGTACGAGACAATTCGTCTTCCGAATGGGTATTTTACTGATCAATATATGATCGTGTCATTTGATTTGATTGCTAAAGAATTCAAAGCCATAGATTTACCAGATAAGATAACAACTCCATTTACCTCACCTGTACGTTTCATCTTATCTAAGCTAAAGGGTTCTCTTCTTGTGATCGTACCGCATAGAGAGGTCAAAGTATGGAAGATGGAGCCTGATTGTTCTTTTACGCAGCTGTTGACTATTAACACACCTGATAGATGCATAAGTAATATAGTGGGATTTAGGAAGAATGGTGACCTTCTAGTTGAAACTGAAGAGAGGCGTGGACAATTGGGGTTTTATGGGGAGGCCAGGGAATCTGCACTTGAAATTTACGATCCGTGCTCACAACACATGAGCAATCTTGGGTTTTCTGGACAAAATGGTTCATTCTTCGTTCGCTCTTACAAGGAAACACTGCATTTGCTTGATCACTTGGATTCTTGCGTGTATCCTGAAATTAATTGATCACGGAGATGATGGCCACATTGCAAGGTATGGATTTACAAAGTGTTATGCTTGCTCATCAGGGAGGATCTCGTTTGTAGTTTATGGTGTGGATAAATCACCTGCGTATGTTTTTCATTATTGTTTTAGTTTCGACAAGTAATGTCATGCTTGGTATCATGTTGAGTGTAGATTCATTAATATTCGAGACACATCGATGATTATCAAGGTTTATGTATTTGCAGTTAGTATGGCTACTGAAAAGACTTTGTTGCTTTAGATCTCATTTATTTCTTTATACTGTATTACTCCGTATTTAGTATGGCTACTAAAAAGAATGCTTGTTTTTTTGTTGCTTCCTTTATACATGCCTCTGTTGCTTGTGTAATCAATGCTATATGGATATCATTTTTGGCTTACTTACATGCATGTTAATCTGTATATAGATACTAGTTGCCTATATATGTGAAACTACTAAATAGGAAATCCTAGCAATTTGCTAGACAAAATACAAACAGTCATAAAAAAAAAAACAGAGCATAACTAGAGCCATTACCAGTGGCTACATTAGTCATTGAGTGGGACTGCAAGCAAGCTCTTACTGCACTAGACTTCCCACTAGTGTGTTAGAGAACCATTCAAACCATGACATTTTCGACTCTGACTGTGAAGATATCGTGAATACTGCATAGGAAATGAAATTAGAAAAAGATATTAAGGTGTTATTGTCCCGCTCCGGCGGGATTGGGAGGAGTTGCATCTCTTTCTTTCTCTCCATAAACATTTTTTTGATATATTTGCAGTTAGTGGATGAAACAAGAGGAAAGGAAAGAACACAGACCCATGGATGTTCTTATCCCAATAAAAAACAGGTTAAAGCTTATTTTTCTTAGTTTATTTGGAGTGAGTGGATGAAATCTTTCTATATGAACCTTGTAGCTTAGCTTTTTAACTTTTGTTCATTCTATTGTGGGTATTGCACTGATATGATAATTTTTTGGGTACGTTATGGAACTTGGTTTGTAAGGAATTTTTCCAAATTAATTGTAGATGTTTATGGTTAAGCATACTTGCAAGGTGTCGATTCACAAAGTGACATGCCTATGTATGTGTAAAAAGAGTCGAATAATATAATAAAAACAGAGTAGAACTAGAACTAAAGTCCAATGATCAAAGCTTATCAGTTGCTTTTTTTATGAAATGCACTATATCAGCCAAAGAGAGTATACAGTCTATGTAGTTGAACTGATATATCGTGATCAGGAGAGTACTATAGCAAGAAACTGTAGTGATAATCTTGTGTGTTGCTCTGCAGTTAGTAATATATAACAGAAATAACTAGTCGTTCAAGGTTTCAATCCTAGGCCCCATAACTTGTGGTCGGAAGGCAATCTAGCACGTTCCTTAGATTAGTAGTAATTATGAAAGTGGTATATCGAATGTCACAAAATTCTGCAAGATTTTTTTATGAAAGTGGTATACTGATTAGTAGCATGAAACATTTTCTTGGTTTCGAGAAAGTGTATTACAGTTCAGGTCCTTGACCATCTATTTTTTCACAATTCTGCAACATGTTTGGGTTGATTTGCCAAATGCAAAACATGTTTATTTCACCTGCTTGACCCATTTTAGATAAGACACTAGATGCTAATGTAATCATCAATAGGGATAATTTTTGGCCTGTCATTAATAAGAAGTTGGAGTTGTTTACAGATAGCATTTACCGGAGATACCAGCAGTATGTAGCAAAGTAGTGTTGAAGCTATAAGTTGGTTTTAATAGCAAAGTAGTGTTGAAGCTATAAGTTGTTTACGGATATCATTTACCTGAGATACTAGCGGTATGTAGCAGCAAAGTAGTGTTGAAGTTGTTTACGGATAGCATTTATTATTTGTACTGAATAGAAGTTGCTTATTTGGTTACTTGCTTCAGTTTCCTGTGTACTAAGCTGGCCTATCTTTGCCATGGAAAAAGTTAGAAACGCGTTGACCTTCAACGACATAGGCTCTTATCCTGCTTGCACTATCCATGAACTTCAAAAGCAAACTGTTACCAAGTCCAAAATCGCTCCAAGTACAACATATGATTACTTGTATTTTTCTTACTTCAATTCTGGACTCTTTTTTAAATATGTCTGTTTGAAAGTACCTTGTTTATTGTATTCATACCAGTTTTGTTGCAACATGAATTGGTTATTTTAAAACGGTCCAATTACGTGTGGAAAGCCGATTTTGATTAGATATAGAAAGACAATACTGTCACTTTTGATTAGATTCTAACTACGCCACAGATCTGTTTGGATTTGGTTACGATATAAGACTACTAAGTCCTTTCTATTTTGTAGTGTAATGACTATAGGATGCTGATTACAGCCGGCCAAAATATTACTACCAATAACAATGATGAAGTGAGTAAGTATCGAAGAAGTGAATAGGGTAGAGGATTTAAAATCACACTTGGAAATGTAAGATCCATTCTATTATAGGCCCTGAATTCACGGAAACATCAAATCATCTAATTTACTCATTAGCCAAGTAATGGGGCGTTGGAGTCATCGACATCGTTTTTGTCCTTGTTATGAACATCCCTTTAACCTTATTATCCACTATAAATGATACCCAAAGTTGTAGCTTATGAGATTATAACATAGGAACTTGGCAGGGTCGATTTAAGATAAGTATTATATCTCATATGTTTTACAAGCTTTCATATACGAATTTAGTATATAAATGTTATGCACAAAATAAATATATTGTGACGAAGATGTTTTGAATTTCTGTACATGCATTTAGAGTATGAAGCAAGTTGATGTTGGGAATTAAAATATAGTGTGAGGAATGTACAGAACCTTCTTTGGATTGCTGAATAATGGCTCAATAAATGGTGCGACTGAATTTAAAGCATGTAGAATGATACACTTTTGTGTGTCTTATCGATTTAGGCGCAAGTGCTCAGCTGGTTATAGATTGTCATCATAACCAAGTTTTATATGATTCACAAGTCATTAGTAACCTAGTGTGGTGTTTATGTAATCCTTATGGTCTTCCCAGCTAAAAAATAGTTTAACCGACATTTCATTCGTAAATCATTCACATCATACTTTCCATCTTGATGACTGTTTAGTCATCACCCCATACATAATAGTACCCTATCTGTTCTTTATTAGTTAGCGCCCTACTGTCAAGTTTGTGTTCACAAAAGTTATTGTTATTATCCAGCCTGATATCATTTGAGATGTTCTGCTGTAATTAAGATCGTGCAGCTGTTTTCCATTGCTCGCGCACATTACATATGAAACTTTAAAGTTCCGTGTACATTACATATTACCAAAATATTGCATTGTTTTTTTTATAGGAATGGGTGACACTAACCTAACTTGTACTCCCGAACGATACTAGTTTTTCTTGGAATCATGTATCGAAGAAGTGAATAGGATAGAGGCTAAAGGTAACATATGATTACAAGTTTTCAAGTAACTTAATTTTTACTCCCGAACGATACAAGATAATGAAAATGTACGTGATGATAGCGATGGCGATGTTGAAGTTGTTCAACTAATTGGGAGTGAAGCTAATCAACAATATATGATTAACTTGCGAGATGACATCGCGACACAAATAATGGTCTTGAAGTATTTAGTTTTAGATAAGTTACTTGAATTTTTCTTTCACTACGTTAAACTTAATGTTTTATTTTAAGACATTTCGTGCAATAGTTTGTACTTTGTTAAATTTAGAATATGTATTAAGATAATTAATTTAATGGTTTAATATTGTGTTGAATATATGATAAAAATGTTTTGTTTCATGTTTACACAAGCTACTTGTTCATCGTATTATTATAGTTTAATATATACTCTAAAAACTGGACAATTAAAACCATTCAGACAATTATGAAAAAACAAACAACCTTTTTTCATTGAGATTCAGACATTATAGTCACCTCTTACTAGTAAGATGTGGTACATCTTAATGAAACAAACACACACTAACTTGTTTATACCGACTACCATATATTTAGTAGAAATATATTTAGTTTGAGTGGTTCATTGCCGACTCCCAGAAAGTGTGCAAAAAGATTGTTGCAGGGATGCTTGCTGATTCGTGCAGGTAGCCTAGTCTTAAAAAACTGTCCAGATGTTTGTGCATTTGTTGTAGCTACTGATGTTCAATGTCTCGTGCTTTTGCTTCTTCACATGTTCCTTATCCACTTCAGTTGCACGAGGATAAAGTAGAGAAATAAAGTTTCATATCATGGTATGATATTTTTGAATACTTGTTAGGATATTGATTTGATGTACACGACTACACGTAAATGCTAAATTTATCTAACCAAATAATTTGAATAAGTAAGAACCTTGGATCATCGATCACGCTAATTGCAAAAAGCTCTTAGAGCATTGAGTTGTAATGTATAAATACAAAAGCTACTGAATTAGAAGTTTCAAATTGTCATTTGCAGCAGCTTCGACCTCTAAGTGACATAATGCTGGTCATGTTCATCTTTTCCAAACAGCCCATGCACCCAAACACTTAGAAAAAACTGCGTAAACAACACTTTTGGTCGAGTTCAATGGCTGATATTACTGGTATTTGATAGTATTTTAAAACCATTGGCCAATATACTTCTCGATACGACAACATATGAGTGGCGACATACTGTTTTATTTTAGTTTTCATATTTTGCACATAAGCAAAATTCATGTTTTCCTGATGTGCACTAAGCTCAAAACTCACCATAAACAAATCCATATATAAAAACACAATTCAATTTTTCACATTCAAGGTAATGTTTGTTCAACGTAATGTTTCAGTAACTCACACCGAAGCTTAGAAGGGTCTAATGATCACATCGTTTATTGGTTCGAAAGATGTAAGCATTTTTACTTACCTCATCTGTCTGAATAAGTGTCCGCTTTAAAAATGCACACACTAATAAAGAATCCCACAAATTAAACTCTTCATCAATCAAATATCATTTATAAACACAAAAGTCCATTTCATCTGGTTGAAACAGAAAGTGAACATAATTATTTGGGACATCCTAAAATAATATGATGGTCATTTAATTTATGATGGAAGGAGTAGTTTTTACTTTCGTCATACTTGATGAGTTAAGATCAACATAGACCCATTATTTGTCATAGATCCAATGAATCAATCTCAACCATCTATTTTTTCATCAAAAATAAAAAAACCCACTTTTCACTTCTTTTTTAAAAATAAAATATTTTACAAACAGTAAAGCGTCACACGACAAAAAATACACCATCGCGACGAGTATTTTTTTTATCTTTCAGTAGACGGGTGACACGATATACTTTCGAGAAAAAAAAATTCGATTGCTGGACCAATATAGAGTTGGTTTTTGCCATAAGGCGGTAATGCGTACGCTTAAAAGACGTCTTGGCACATTAAGCATCCACATGGTCATCGCGTTACATAAATTGCCTCGACTTGGTATGCCACATCATACTCATTGCCGATATGGCAGGCCATGTAAGTTGTAACGGTTAGACTTTACTACAGGAAAACTACTAATTGTCTAAATCTGTATAACAAGAAATGAAAAGAGTTGTATTTTTTAAATGGGTTATTTATACATACCACCTTTTCTTTAAAGGAATATTTTTTATAGTTAGTGATTCTATTCCACATATTCTAGTACTTCAGAAGATAGTTCTATCAGCCTCGAATCAATGCATCTATGAGGCAGAACCCCACATATTTCCACCTAAAAGAAAAACCCTCATGGAAAGACTCGAACCTGAGATCTGTCGCAAGTGGAAACAACCTCCCAATGATATCCATGATGGCCAACTGAGCTAGCCTAATTGGTTTTTTAAAGAGATATTCTTCTTTATTTTTTATTATTTTTTATTATTTTTATAATTTAGTTTATATTATAAAACTAAAGAATTAAAAGTAAAGAACATGAAATATAAAGTTTTACAAGTTTAAAGTATTAACAAACATAAAATTAGCAACATAATACTAGAGGTAGCAAATGGATCCGGTTGTGTCGGATTAGATCATGGGTCAAATGGGTCATGGGTCAAACTGTCAATGTTTTACGAACGGATCCTAAGGGTCATGGGTCAGCCGTTTGAGTCGGTCGAACCCACTTAATTAGTAGTGTTTTCAATTATTTTGAACGTTTTTATACGTGTTTCTCAACTGTGAGTTTACGCTCTATTAGGGGTGATAGGAGTTGTCTGTGTATAGCTTATGTTGTGCTCTAATATGTTAGAGATACTAGATTGCATATGTGTGAGATGGGAATATAGGCAGGCTCGCTTATGGAATGTAGTCGATAGAGTGAGTAGAAGTATTAGACTGATTCGTCCGCGAGTAGGATTATTTCATATAGATTATTTGTCGGTTGTGGTTGTCGCTAGTGATCCTATAGAGACAGATAACGTTGCACGTCCGACTTGGCTGTTTGTACTTGTTGTTGTGTCTTTTATCGTTGTGGATCTGAGTGGTGCGGGATTTTTTCGTTTTTGTTGTTATTTTACGTTATCTCACGTCCTCGTATTTAGGTGTATGTTTTCAGGTTTGCGATGTTTAAAAATTACATTTTTTCTAGGTTCATATTTAAATAGGGATGAGTGAGCAAAATGGAAGTCCGCGAACCGGTCGGAGGACGGACTGAGGACAACATCGGCCCGAACGGAACCTAATCCGTTTTCGTACGTTTGTGACCTTTTCGTACGTTTTCGTTCGCTTTTTTACGTTTTCGTGCGGGTTTTTTTACGTTTTTGTCTGTTATCTTACGTTTCGTTCGTTTTAGTATGTTTTCTTGCGTGTAACAAATGATATTTTTCTAGGTTCATATTTAATCTAGGGGTGAGCAAAACGGACCGCGGACCGGACCGGACCGAGAAACCGGCCCGAACCGGACCGACCGAACCTATTTCGGTCTGGTCCTCGGCCCATCCTTTTCTTTATTTTCGGTCTTCAGTCCGGTTCGGTCTTACAAAAAACCCATCAATTAGGCCTTGTTGGATCGGACCGAAGACCATCAGGATCGGACCGACCCGGACCGGACCATTTTGGTTCGGTGTTTTAGCCAAGGTCGGTTTCGGTCCGGTCCGGTTTTCGAAACGTGAGCACCTCTAATTTAACTAATAACTTGAAATATTTTACTTTGAACGTATACGTGCTGGATTTAACCCAAAACCGGGAAGTTATCCCGCGTACTGTGAAAAACATATTTGAACGCACAACAACTCTAGACTAAGTTTACTCATAACAAGTATGTTATCATCATCATGAACTTATTTTACAATTCATTTACATACGGTTTTATAAGTTTTACGTAAATCATGCAAGTTTACGTATGCATGCACTATACTTGACCACCTTTCTTATATATGCCTATATGCATAACTTAACACTTGAAAATTTTAAACCTTTCCCCCTCCTCACCCACTTTGAACCGTCCCTCTCCCCTCCCCAATAAAACCACCTAGAAGCTTATTTCCGTAATAAGCATACTTACCTCATCACCTTTATTCTTATAACCATTTATGCTTATTTACTTTCACCCTTTTTATCCAACTTTTGGTGCTTTCTCCCTTAGTACCCAACTTTCCTTTCCGCCCTATATAAACCCAGGGATCAAGCAATGCAAGCTAGTTAAAACCATTCAACCATTCTTAAGAGTTTTCTATATAAAGAAGGCACCTAACACTTCATTTCTCACACCACAAAACACTCTCTCGTTCTTAAAATTTTCAAAAGATTTTTGGGTAAGAACGAAGGGTTTCCAAAGCTAGGTTTAAGTATTTGCAAGAACGTATAGGTGGTGGTTAAGGAAGCTAATGATTTTGGTTGATAAATTAGGCTTTCTTAATTGTTTTGGGGTAAATCTTGCATACTTAAGCATCCATCTTCATCCATCATTGTAAGTATCATTATTTTCAGGTTTTCATACATTTTACACATCTCATATATGATATAACTCCTTATTATGCTTGTGTATAAAATAAATATTTTAAAAAGCTTGTTTTGAAAACCCAAACTATTGTAGATTTTTATGTTGACTTGAGTGCTTGTAACGATCACTTTAGGGTAACCCATGAGTAAAACTCTTTTCAAAATATCTTAATAAAGTGTGTTAGCTAAATTTTTGGATGTGCCCAGAAGGATTTGGGTTCGTTTACATTTTTGAATGATTTTTACAAGATTAGTGTGAAAATCTGAGTTTTGGCTTTTAGTGTAATTATGAACCCTTTAAGTGTAGTTTGGTATTTTGAGCCTTTTGAGACTTTTGTAGATAAGACCTTAACTTAAACTAATCGAGTTTAATCGAGACGAGAGGATAAATGTGTGAGCTATGACTAAAACAATTTCAACAACATAAACTATCCTAGGGACAACGGAACCTTTGTGTCTTCTAAGATCCATTTGGACCCTTTAAATTTTGATTCACTTTACGAGGCTTACATTTTTGAAAAGATAACTCAAAAATATTCAACCTAGGGGTTTGAAACGAAATATTTCAGAAGAAAACGAGTAAGATACGGCCCCGTGAAGTCAAGAAAATCTTAATTTCAACAAGCTATTTTAATAACTTTCTTATATAAAACACTTGAAAATTCATTTGTAAAGTATATTTTGAACTTAGAAAACCTTAGACACGAGCATACTAGGTTGAGAAAAATATTTATAAAACTCATATGCATTTAGTACACTCATATTATAAACCTAAAGCGCCTAATTTTTTAATTAGGTCGCGGTTAGAACTCGAGCTATTTTAGCACTTGTGTTATTTTCACGATTGTATTATTCACTTGAGCTGAGTTTTATAGCCCCACTTTTACATGATTTATACTTGTTTTGTAACACTTGGGGTGAGATACATTGCTTGCTTTTACATATGGACACATGTACTTTTAAACTGTTACGGATTAGCCTAAGTATCGTTAACCCACTTATGCCCACTATCATGAATCGTTAATTACTTTGTGTAAGCACAATTGTTGTAAATAGATCTATTAGTGTTGACACCCCCGTCCACGTAAGTAGCTCTTACTTGACTATGGGTATTGGTCAAACGGATGTATAACTTTTGGGAAACTACGAGTGGTTTTGGGTTAGACACATGCCAGGAAACTTATTGTAACAACTTGAACTCTGTTGTAGCTTTGGTGTCATGACCTTAGTGCAATCGTAATAACTTTTACTTTATGTCACGGTATATGTTTTAATGGTCATACACTTAAAATCTTGTAGTCCACACTCATATTTACTAAAACCTATGAACTCACCAACATTATTGTTGACGTTTTAAGCATGTATTTTTCTAGTTCTTGATTTACATGGCTAGCATATGAAGTCACATCTATGAAGTCTTTTCCTGCATAATTTGGATCATTTGGATGTCTTTTAAACTACTTATCATTTTGTATTGTAACTTCGTATTGTACTTGGATGAAAACTTGGCTTGCTTTAAATTTATCAAATGATATACTTTTAAACGGATCATAAAGAGGTCATTCTTTATATCTTATGTTTGTGTACTCTAAAGATACGTGCCCCTGGTTACCTTTCTACTGCGATATTTTAAGGGTGTGACAGATTAGTATCTAGAGCCAAGGTTATAGAGAACTAGGTTGCATTGTTATGCATAGACTATAATTGTTACATCATAACATTTTATCATGACATTATGCGCGCATACTCACTATACGTTCATGCATATTTATGTATATGATTACATTTGCTTTGATATAAATACTAAATTTGTCACATTGATATGTTTATCTCTCACATTTTTATCTCATCACATTTCGATGATAAGAGTATCGAATCATCCTTCCCCTACATCATCCTGACTGATTAAAAGGCCCATGATGCCACTTTGCCTGCTGCACCCGCACCACTATCACCAGACTATGTGCCAGCATCACCCGATTACACTCTGGATTCCGACTCAGACTCTGAGCCTTTTGAGGATGACCCTCATGAGGCAGATCTGTAAGGGAAGGGAAGGTAGGACATGGGTTTTGTGTAAAAATAAAGGGGGAATAGTACGACGAGGTTGAGTGTGTAAGAAGGAGTGTAAGAAAGTTGGAAGAAAATAAGCTCTAGTTGGTAGGTTATGTAAGATTTGGTATTATTTTGTGTACAAACACATTAAGCTCCGATTTTTTAGTGTTTTGGGGGAGGGATTTATATAATTTTTGATAGTATATAAGTATTTAGGGTATTGGTAAAAGTGGTGGTGGTATTGGGTAATTTGCGCGTGCATAAACGCATTAAAACGCGAGTTTAAGCGACTTACGTAAAAAGTGGTAAAACTAAATGCATATTACTTGTAAAAATAATGCTCATGAGATTGATAATATGTTTAAATAATGTATACTAAACTTAGTCTAGTTTCGGTGTGTGTCCAAAGACGTTTCTTGCAATGTACGGGATAACTTCCCGATTTTGGGTTAAATTTAACCGTTTACGTAAAACTTGCAAAATAAAATATGTCGACTTATAATTTATATTCTTAATAGTCATATAACACATATTTTCCATATATTTATATTTGTTTAATGTCGGTTTACGTTGATTGTTGATTTTTAGTTTACGCGATTTAACTAAATGGTTGGAATTAAAAGTAAACGCGTAAAAGTCCAAAGTAAATATTTTCGAGTTTATTGACGTAAAATGACTTGAAAATATGGGTTGTCGCACTCTCCCCGTGTTAAAATAATTCCGTCCCGAAATTCAGCTTGAGTCGCCTTTCAGGGTGGTATTGGTGAAGAGGTACAGGTACTTGTTGCGGAATACTTATCTTGATCCTCCTAAAATGTGTTAACCAACTTCGTTTTCTTATTGCAGAGAGTCTTATCGGGACGGGTTTCAATTCCTTGTCTATACCACTTCAGATTTTCATCCTCGATATTTTTCTCCTTAATTGCTTCAACTTGAGCATCCAAGATTTGTGACGGCGGGTTAAAATTTATTTGTTATGACTAAAGTTTGACTCCTAGTGACCTTATTCGTTTCCTTTCGGCTTAAAGTGTCAGTTATAACATTTACCCTTCCAGGGTGATAACGAATTTATTTCTATGATGATGTCACAATTACCAAGTTTTACGGTATTACGTCGACATTTGAATGGGTGATTTATTAAATTTCTTAACGGCGAGCAAACTCGTTGGTGGACTGTCCTAGGGTGACTAACGATGCGTCTCAACTTTTTGACATAAGATTTGGCGTAAAATGATGTTGAATCTATGTAGTAAGGTGGAGTAAATGTCTACTTAGTTACTATGATTGCTAATTCAGTTTCTCGTGACAAACACGTTTTATGAATACGTACACAAAAACTTTGCTTTTCTGTAGGGGTGAGCAAGAAAAACCGAAAAAACCGAAACCGAACCGAAAACCAGAAAAACCAAACCAAAATAACCGAACCGAACTAAAAACCGATGGTTTGGTTTTTTATTTTTTAAATAACTGAACTTTCGGTTCGGTTTCGGGTTTGACATAAAAACCGAATCATAAAAACCGAACCGAACCAAACCAATTTCATTTATAATAATATATATTTAATTTATATTAGTGTTACTAATTACTAAATTACTCTTTCTATATTTACGTAGAGTTACATTAAAACCAAACGTCAAAAGTGGGGTTACATTATAAAAAAATTTGTTGCAACTACTACTACGATGGTACTATTATACTGAGTTTACATATCAAAACTTGAAATACTACTACATGTAGCTACATATCGAAACTTGCTACTGTTATATATTAAAACGAATTCCTACTTCTATATGAAACTTGTTATTGTTATTAATTCCTACTTTTATATAAAACTTGCTACTGTTATATATTGAAACTATATCCTACTTCCATAATGAAACTAATATCTTACTTCCATAATGAAACTAGTATCCTACTTTCATAATGAAACTTGATATTGCTACTGATATATAGTGAAACTAAACATATACATGTTGTTGCTACTTGTTATTGTTATGTTCACACCATAATTTGCTGCAACTACTAGTACTTTACTATAACTGTTGCACAGCTCGTTTCAACAGATAAAAGAAAAAAACAATTGTTGGGCCAAACTGGGCCAAGTTCAAACGGTTAACCGAAAAAACCGAGAAACCGAACCGAAAACCGAGTGAAAACCGAAAAACCAAACCGAGAAAAACCAAACGGTTTCGGTTATGGTTATGCAAAAAACCGAACATTCGGTTTCGGTTTCGGTTTTTGCCAAAAACCGACCCAAACCGAACCGTGCACACCCCTAATTTTCGAGGATATAAATAGAAAATTGGATCTTGACAAAAAGTTTTAAGGTGACTACTCTCAGCATGACATGGTCCTTCCGGAATTATACATAGGTGATCGGGCTATTGATAAGTGCTTAATTACACATATCTTTTACCTCTAAAAACGAGCTTAAATGACCAAAAACAGACAAAAACTGCCAAATATATGTTTGTTTTGCATTTGTATTGTGCAGGAAGTGGATATCAACAAAAAGACAGAAAACCAAGCCAAAATGACAAAACTGAGCATGGAATGGAAAAGACTGTGCAAAATCAAGGCCAAAGTCCAAAAATGTCAAAGTCAGAGTCAATACAGAAGAATCAGCAGTCAAACCGGAGCCGGAACTGAAGAATACTATTGAATGCAATCTTAACCCATCTGATGGGCCGGGAAAGCCCAATAGTATAATTATGAAGACTGTGAAGACCAAATGGGCCCTCAATCAATTACAACAGCCCATTTGTGTGCAATTGACAAAGACTGTGAAGACTTTGAAGGCCCAATCCTAGCCCAGTTACAGCCAATCTCAGCCATTGTACAAACAAAACCCACTTCATAACCTTATTGGGCTTGAAAAAGCCCAATAACCAACCCTGTACTTTATTGGGCCTTAAAAAGCCCAATAACATAAGTCTAAACCTTATTGGGCCCAATACAAGCCCAATACAAACCCAAGCCCAACAAAAGCCCACAATCCTTTTTATAAAACATAAGGACCAAAAATGTAAATTTTAAAACTTTGTTTTATAATTAAAAATGAAAAAAAAATAAAGAAAAGGGGCCAAAAATGCCAAGTTTTAAAAGTTGTTTTATAAGAAAAATAGAAAAATAAAACACAAGGACTGATTTTGCAATTTACCCTAACCTTCTTTATTTCTTTTAGTTAAAACAGCAGGGACCATTTTTGTAATTAACCAAAACCTCTTTAACTCTTTTAGTTATAAAAACAACAAGGACTAAAGTGGTCACTTTCCAAACTCTCTTTATAACTGAATTTTGGGTTTAAAAGAAATGAAAAGAGAAGAAAAGAAGAGGGGCTAGTGTTGCACCATCTCCAAAGATCACGTTTAAACCTGCGAACCACCCCTGTACACACCCCGTACCCGCCAAAATCAAACCACCCCTTTCCCACGGTTTTCTTGCAATACCACTCTCCCAAGTACCCTTACAGCTCACCCCTCACCTCTTCCCACCTTACCCTGCCCCTATAACCCTCTCCCTGGCACAAACACTCAACCCCGTACCCCCCATCCATGGCTGAGAATGATGCAAGGCAAACCAAGGGTTAGGATTGATTGGGGGGACATTACACTCTCACAGCAAACACAGCCCAAGTCATTTGGACTGCTATAAAAGGGAGAAGACCAAGCCGAAGTCAAACACACCATTTTTTTTATGTTTTTAGTTTAAAATTAATTCCAAGTCTTTATTTTAAGCATTTAAGTGTAATTCAGTTTATTTAAAAGTTTGATGTTGTAACACTTTCAGTTTCAATACAAGTTAAGAGTTTTTGTGATATTGCATTTGTCAAAATTTGAAATATAAATTAAGTTGTTTAATCCTGTTTAAACTTGTGTAAGAATGTTTTAAAGTGATTAAACCCCACTTGTGAACACTTTTCTTAGCCTTATTTCACCAAAATCAGTTAAAAAAATCGATTTTTATAAATAAGGGGGTGTTTGGTTTAACCTGAAAATGGGTCATATGGGGGTTTATCATGGGTCAAGTGCACTCAGCCAACTTTGGCTGAGTGTGTAGGGTTTATTAAGCCAATAAAATCACCATTTTTAGTTTGAAAATAAATTTTTAAGTGCCCTTGGTATTCTGTCAAATTTTAAATAAGCTAAATCAAGCTTAAGGGCTCAAGCTGCTTATGCAGCTTAAGCACTTTGTTTTTGTGCTTGTTGTGGTTGTTTCTAGCCATTTTAAAACACCCCTTGTTCTGTCCCTTTAAGCTAACCAATATAGCCAAGTATGTATGCATGTGTGTTTGTGAAAAACAGCCATTTTTAAGCCCCAATTTCAGCAGCTTATATTGTTTTCTAGACTCTCAAACTTTGAAAATAAGCTCATTGACCACCCCTTGTTATCTGTTTGTGCTTGGATTTAGCCAAAAAGCTTTTATAAGCTTATTTCAATAAGCCAAAATAAGCCTTAAGCTCACTGTGTGCCTTCCCCTGGTGCTGAGCACCATAGTTTAGCCCCTTTTATCTAGCTTACTTTATACTAGACTCTAGGATTTTATTGCTTTTATTTATAGCTTATTACTAGTTCTTTAATTCCCCAAAATCTTATAGCTTATTTCCCCCTTTAGCTTAGCTTATTTAGGGCTTAAAGTTCCCTTTTTTCTGTTTTCTTTTAAAACTGTTAACATAGCTTATCTTGATATCAGCTTATTTTAGGGCTTATTAGGAAGCCATAGCTTAAATATAGGATTCCCCTAGCCTATTTATCTGTTCCCCATAAGTTTCTAGCTTATTTTGTAGCTTAAATCCTAAAAAGAGAAAGATAAATAAGCCATAAGCTTAATAAGCCACTGCAGCAGCAAAACCTTACATTTCTGGCTTATTCTTTGAGATTCAGCACTTAGTGCTTTTACAAAAAAGACTCCCCATAAGCCCTTCTACAACTTTGCTTCTTTGGCTTTTTGATAATAAGCACTTTGGACTTGATTTGTAATCGGGGTAGTGCTCAGGGACTGTTTGTGTAATTTCTTCTTTTATAGTTATAATAGTTAATCCCCCTTGTTAGTTTGTTGTTTCCCAGTTAGTCCTTATGTCCTTTCACTGTTAGTCCCTATAGTTAACTTTAGTTAGTTT